>JAVXUM010173696.1:0-11774 GCA_035590655.1 Pouteria glomerata
TTTAGGACCCCCCAAAACGCATCGAACTAAGGAGATGTATCCCCACCCGTTATTCGGCCTGGGTCGTTCTCCTCCCCAACCGATGTGGGATCGTTACAATAATTGTGAGATCCCACATCGGTTGAGAAGGAGAACGAAACCTGCCTAATAAGTAGGGGGTGGAAAACCTTTCCACTGAGGAGGCCTTCTAGGGGGGGCACTGGGGTCGCCCTCGCCAAGAACAAAATCGTGAGAGCTTGCCGGGGGAAACCTGAGGAGTTAAAGCGGACATTATCTTCAAGCGACAGTGGTCCCGGGCTGTTACAAATGGTATCAGAGCTTTAGATTACGATTGTTTGGGTCTTTGGGTAGTGTGGCCTAGACGTTTCCTTTGTGATAATTTATTTATGTTGATGATTGGAGCTAATAATGATGACTTTGGCACTGGTTTTATTTGTTTTAATTGTCTCTATTTTTCTCATACCGTCCGTCCCGGATAATTTATGTTAGGGGTATGACAATATGGTATCAGAGTCGGTGCCGGATCGGTGTGCCAGCGGGAACGCTGGGCTCTTTAAGGGGATGGATTGTGAGATCCCACATCGGTTGGGAGGGAGAACGAAGCCAGCCTAATAAGTAGGGGGTGGAAAACCTTCCCACTGAGGAGGCCTTTTAGGGGGGCACTGGGGTCGCCATCGCCAAGAACAAAACCGTGACGGCTTGCTGGGGATAGACCCGAGAGGCCAAAGCGGACAATATCTTCAGGCGGCAGTGGTCCCGGACTATTACATAATCTCACTTTCACTCTCTCTCTTTCAAAATCTCTCTATCTCCCGTTCTTCCCTCTTTCTCTCATCTTTTGTTTCATTTTTTCAGTTAGGCTGTTTCCCTCTTGCATCCATTGTGCTGAATGATCTGAGCTCTCTGAAAATCCTACATCTAACAAACACTTGAAGTGGTACAGGATTTGAACCCCCAAACCCAAAGACTCCAAGCTTCTAGGTATGTTTTCTAAACACAATCTCTTTCTCTCTATAGTCTTTGTCTCTATTTATATGTGTGTGTGTTTCGCTCTCTATATCTGAGTTCTCTGCAAATCTTCTTTTACTTTGGTCCACATTGCTTTCTCTTATACAAATGAAAATAGAGGGACATACGAATAGATCTGTAGGACTCTCTCTTTCTCTACATTTTTCTGACTGTCATCCCCTACAAGTGTATCATTTACTTAACCATGGCTGGAAGTTGGGTTAAGGGTAGGGTGTGGTCAAAAGTAATGTGCGATTGGTTGGGTACTAGTTTCATGCTAAAATCTTACTCCAGTCCAGTGGGCATTAACCTATCAAGCGCATGTTTGTTTATTACTGCATGAGGTTGATTTTGCTTAATCAACATTGGGTTACCTTACACGCATGGTGTGCTTGGAAGCAAGTCAAAAAGGGTATTTAGTTTTATTTTTAGAGTTCAATATATATATATTTTTGCCATTGAGTAATGTTATATTTTAATAACTTTTTAACTGAATTTGAGGGCAAACATGAGCTAATGAGTGAATCTTTTTGCAGTCAATTCTTGTTTGGGAGCAAAGCTAATGAGTGAAAGGTATATTTTTTGATTTATGTACAAAAAATAAATTTTATTTAATTCTTCATTGGGATTAGCAAAATTCAAACTAGTGCAAGAACTAATGTTAATGTTTAAAATACTAAAACAAGAGACCAAATCTAGGCACTAAGGTTCAATTGTTCAGTTTGTCTCACAATTAAAATTGAAGACAAAGAATTATTTTTTATTCTTAATTAAAAAAAAAAAGAGTTGTAAAAGGAAACAACTGTAGGCTAAAAAATTGCTATGGGTTAAGGAAACTCATGAGGGTCTTTCGTGGGCACAACACACACAAAATAACACCAAGAGAAAGAAAGTAGTGGATGTACCTAATTTAGTGAGAAATCTGCGTTCAATATTCAACCATGACAATGCACAATCAATGTTCAGTGTTTTACTTAAATAAGCAAACACAAAGGAAAACCAGCAGGCCACCTTAGGGAAGCCAATTGTCAATTTTGGTGGAACCAAACAATTTATTCAAATGGGAGGTCTTTAGGTATGCTATTATTTGCTGAGGTTATGAATATTAGGATTTTTTATATATTACATTAATATAAGTGCAGTTTTATTTATTTTATATAGAGAGAAATTGAGCAAATGTTACGAGTCCCATAACATTTCCAGAAACGATGTGGCTTTTTACACAAAGATAAAAATGAGAAACATACATTTATGGCTAGAGCTAATTAGCCCATAATTATTCAAGTCATCACCTTTATTCTCACTTGCCAAACAAACCAATATAATTCTCCAACAATGAAATCAACATTTGGATGCTCCGTAGAAAATGTTTGAATGAAGCCAAAGAATCAACAACTCCAATATATAATTGGCTCACTCTTCTTTCTTATTCACCACATTAATCTTGTATAAATTCTATAAAAGAGGATAAGAAAAGACTTGTTTAATTTAGGCAAATGGCAAATGAGTTACACTACAGTATTAGTACTGTAGAAAATTATTTGTGAATAATTAAACTTCCTTTATGTCAAATATCAATCAAATAGACTGTTCATCATGGATATTTCTTAAGCTAATATATGATAAGAAGTATGTCATGTTCGTAATGATTGGACTAGATCTCACATTGGAAGTTTACACCGACGATTTTATTTGTTCACATAATGCCCTATCTTGGTAACACATTGGATGTCGTAATATGATCAAGAATATATAAGATCCTGTACAAACTTTTGATGTAAGAATTAACACAACTTTTGATGGTTATTATGTTACAGCACACTCGTGAATGCTCATTTTGTTTGTTTGGTGGCCTTGGTTGCATCCCGTGTGAAGTTGGCATGAGGTCCTTCATAGTAACCCGAGTCTTGAGACTTAGCCAACGTAATAAGTAACGCAAGTCCAAAATTTGCATGAGATGGGATTTTGTCAATTGTATAATGTCATTCAATATAAATGCCCAATAGTTTGGGTCATTATCTAGGCTATGGAGTTTGCAAGAAATGAGTTTCATTTATTTTTTATCTATATATTGTTATAAAGGTAGCACCCATGGTTGTCTTTATAATTTGAATCATCAGCCTTCGTTTATCTCATCCTGCATGAGGATATTATATATGAAAATGAAAACATGTTCATCATTAGTAATGGTTGTTTTACCTTCAATCCTAACAAAATGGTGGAGATATTTTTTCGTAGAATCAGTATACGATTTAACCTTGTCCTCCTTCCGATTCCATGCTAAGTTCTACGTGCAGAAAAATTGAGAACTATTATGCCAAAAAAAATAAAAATAAACATTTAGAATGGAAATGGTCTAGCTAGTTGGTATGTAATGGTTCGTACATTGTTTTTGTTGTGCATTCTGTCGATTTACACATGGAATTGCTCAGCTAGATGCTGCTTCAGTTATTTAACCAATTCCTGTTTGGGAGCAAAGCTAATGAGTGAATTTCTTTAATCATTAGAGCTAGATAACAGGGTGATGAATCTCTTACTTTGAAGATGAACTCGGGGAGACACGTTATGCTCGATAAGATTTTGAAGTTTTTCCGCATATGAAATAGAGTCTATAGAGGCAAGCAAGTCGCATAATGGTTATATGTTGGATAGAGTATGGCATTGGAGAGAACCAGAGTACTAGAGCAATGACATTTCGAAAGACTTTGACGCCTATCATGTACTATTACTTAAGTTGTATAGAGGAAATGATTACTGTGTTGGGCTCTGCTTTTCTATGATGTCCTTTCCAATGTTAGCTATATCTTCTTTCCAACCAGTCATGACCTCTTGGTCTGAAAGAATAAGCATTAATCATTTAAAGAGGTGTAGAAGATAGATAACAAAGTGGCTTTGTAGTTGAATCACAGGATGAGGTTCTCATCACTTCCTCAATTGATGGGGGAAGTAGTGGAATGACTTTGCAAATAGACTTGATTGGTTCAAGCTTAGAGACATCTGTGCCGCTGAAGAGCACCTTATTAGGCCCCCTGTATCATTCTAGTAGCCACTTTATATATAATGAGGCATCTAATCTACTTTTGGAAAATTCATCATTTCTTTGAACTTCTTGTAGTTTCTGAATGTTAAGTTTAGTCACGAGATGAACAGCGGGAGACTATATCACTTATTCATTTTTCTTGGTCCAGAGGCTTGTGGATCACTCTTTTAAACAGTTTTGAAGTTCAATGGGTTGTCCCAAGGGATGTGAAGAGTATGTTCAGCTCCTGGTGGGATTTTAAGCCAAGTGTTTCAAAGAAGAAGAGTTGGAACATGGCTCCTTTTTGTTTTATGGCTTATTTGGAAGGAAAAGAGCAGCCGAGTTTTTGAAAATAGAGATGTCCTTGTATAGGAAGCTTACCATTATCGATTTTGTATAGTTGGAGGGCAGCCCGGCTTGGGCCTGACTTGGAATGGAATCTTAATAATTTGACTGCAACCCCTTATGCAAAGACTTCAAATTAGTTTCCAATTAAAGGCAAGACATGAGATTTAAATATTATACCCTTATTCTTTCTGCTCCAAAAGCTTCACGAAGGAGAGCCTGAATCATGGTTCTCTTTCCCATTCCTGGAGGTTCTTCAATAATGCAACGTTGACAATCTTAAAAAAAAAAAACAATTCTAGCCATTAATTGCATCAGACTTTTAAATAAAAAAGATCAAACTCCTATTCAGTAATAGATTAATGAATAATGATAAAATTCGCATTTATTGTTATAAAATTAAATATATTCATCAAAAAATTAATATACAGTGAAACAAAGAATAGCATATTGTACATATTACGACATTTGTCTATTATAGTTGTTAATTTATAATTTTGCAATATTTTTGTTTATATTTTAAATCTGTAATTGGTTAGATTAATTTTTAATATTTTATGTTATATTTCAACACATACATTGACTGGTGTTATATTAACTGTTATTCGATATTTTTATTCTCATGTATCACATTTTATTTTTTGTTTTTACTTAATTGTCAATGCTTGGAGAACCATTGAGACTTCACATTATTTAAATAAAGTGTGATAAATAAATAAAGAAATTAATTTACGAGGGGGAAAAATTTCACATAAATATAGGCAGTGTTTGGATGGTTAAAAAAAAAAAGTTAGTGTAAAAGTAACGTATAACAAAATTTAATTGAAAGAAATTAAAAAAATTAATAAAAATAAAATTTTTAACATTTTTTAATAAACCAAATATTCTCATAAAGTGAAATAAGGGCTTATTGATGTAAATGTTGTAATATTTCATTTAGTTCATTTGGTTGTATTGATGAAAATGTTGCAATATTTGTGCTAATTTGGTAAAATTTAAATATTTACACTTGCGGTTTTGTTTATGATTTTAATTTTAAATTTCTTCATTATAGTCATATTTAATTTATTTTTTTGTTTATTTCAGGTTTGATGGATTCTCTTATGGTTTTAAGGTCGACATTCACTCAAAGACATTGTTTTAATTATTTTTGTAAAATTAAGAATTATGTAATGTGTTGATTGTGCATCATTTGTGTCATAATATCATGATATGTGTATGTTTGATAGTGTTTTATCTTCATAAGTTCTTGATTATATCATGATATTGACACACTTATTGGATTGTGTAGGTTTGGACACCTTGATCGTATTTTAAGCATAACTTTCTACTCCGAACGCTGATTGAGGTGATTCTTTTTGATTGGGAAAGACCAAGGCCAACAACTTTTGGGTTCTAGTCGAAACCTGAATCCTTCGTCTTCAAGGTCGAAATCATGTTGGATGTTCAAAACAGAAAGCTGTCTAGGAGGATATAGCTGATAAACAGTACCTCGGGCGCCTCACATAGGCTCGGGCCCCCTACCAAGGCTGGGGCGCCCCAAGAGAGTGCATTTTTGGAGATTGGCTTGAGCATTCAATCAAACGCATGGACGGCATCAATTTCGGGTGTCCTACCTAATTTTGGGTGCTCCAATATTTGTCAGTTGGGCGCCCCCAGAGGCGTAGATTTGAGCAAAATTTGGTCAGGACTTTATCAAACAGTTGGATGAATAGTGCCTGGGGTACCCCACCTATGCTCGGGTGCCCCACTTTTGGTGACCTTTGGTTTTCTTTTTTTTCTGTAAAAAGATAATTTTACCCTCACTTGTGTACATCTATAAATAGCTACCTCTAATAGATTTTAAGGATGTTTTGTCAATTATTTTACTTAGTCTAGAGAGGAGTTCAAGTGATTTTCCGTCTAGGGTTTTCATACTTGATCGCCTTGTAAGTTTATTTTATTTTGTGCATTTTAAACTTGAAGTTTGGTTGCTATATTTTGTTTTCACTTGTTTATCACTATTTACTTTGTTGTTGAATGTTTGGTTTTAATTCAGTTCCAGCCATGCTAGGCTAAACCATCTTATTGGCTTCGAATCCTTGAAAGTGGTGATAATGGTTATAAAATTTTGAACTCATATATATATGATTTTCAAGTAAGACCTAATATTTAGCATAAATGGAATTGTCACAATAGTTGGTTTTCATTCGAAAACTTTTGCTTGTGATAAAATTGGAGTTAGATTTTTAGAAGAAATTCTTATTAATTTACACTCTGGTTCAATGTCCCATTAAAACGTGGAACTCATTTTTCATAAATAAAACCTAAACCAAGTGTTGTTTTTTTAGAAATCGAGCCACTCGTGATACAACCTACATGAGGATGCCAAGTCTAATTGTAGGTTTCAATGTCCTTGTATGTTTGAACAGAAACTGTTTGAACAAATGCTTGGCTATTGTGATTTCCATTGTATGCCTATGAGTTTGAGTAGTTCTATGCCGCATCATCACCAGATTGGTTAAAAGTCAAGGTTTTAAAATCCTTTTCAAAGTTTCATATGCCTTTTCGTGTTATTTTCTTGGAACTGAAAACAAAGCCAAAAAGAAATATATATATATATAAAAAGAATTTATGTCTTTAAGTAAGCCATTGGCAAGTGATTTCCTAAAATGAGTCTCAAAGAGGAAAAGACCAAGTCCTTGATTTCTAATCAAGTAGGCTCCCTGAGGAATTGACATAGGACTTACCTTGACCCACTATAACTAACCTCTTATACTTGAGAGTAACCTCTACACAAAAAAAAAGTGAGTCAAGTTTTTGGCGCAATTGTCAGGGAGCAATGGTTTGGGTGTGATGGAATTGGAGAGCTCGTGGCGGGACATGTTTGCTTCCATCTTCAACACAATCCCATTTGGACTTCCAATTGACATTGTTTCATTCTCTTTTTGTAAAGTTTTCTTTTCATTTTTGATTTTTGTTTTCTACTTTTGTATAGAATTCTCTAGGAATTGTGAAGTCTTGAGTCTGTTGCATGATTTTGAGGTTGGGTAAGGTAACTCTAGTTGATTTGGACCACAAAAATCCTCTTTACATTCCTGACCCTTTAGATACATTATCCTTAGTTTTACTCACTAGTTCACATATATCTGAATCAATGGCTAATGGAGATGAAAGTGTTCACGGGGACGATAGATCCCAGCTCTTAGGAGGCTTAAAGACCACCTCAACCTTGTTAGATAGACCACACCTTCATGCATGGTCCTGCAATTGAATAGGGGAAATTTCACTCTAGGACCAGACATTATCCAGCTCTTACCCACATTTCATGGCATTGAGTCTGAGAACCCCTACAACCACTTGAGGGAGTTTGAGAAAGTGACTAACACATGTGTAAACCAAAATGCCAATGAGGATGTTGTCCGACTCTAACTCTTTCCATTCTCACTTAAGGATAAGGCCAAATTTTAGCTTAATTCCCTTCGCTCTCGTTCCATTGGAACTTGGTGAGAAATGCAGACTGAGTTCGTAAAGAAATACTTCCCAACTCAAAAGACTTAGCATTATAGGCAACAGATCGACAGATCACCACTTTTTCATGCAAACCCTATGAGAATTTCTGTCGAGCCTGGGAAAGATTCAAAGATCTTTTAATGGCCTGTCCTCATCACGATTTTGAGCTGTGGAGGTTAGTGAGCATTTTTCATGAGTCTTTAACTCCCAATCTCAAACAACTTGTTTCCACCATATGTAATGGTACCCTTTTTGATAAGACTGCGGAGGATGCCATAGATTTCTTTGACATAGTAGTTGAGGACTCGAATGATTGGGAAATTGGATCACCTTCTTCTTTAGAACATAGGCACCCCTTACCAAATGGCTAAATCGCATTGAGTGAGAGTGATGGTTTATGGGCTAGGTTAGCCGCAATGCAACATAAGCTAGAATTTCTTGAGCTTAAGAACAAAGAAAAGTTTGTTGGGGTGAAGGTGATTTGTGTAGTATGTGACCAACATGGGCATGATGCTAATTCGTGCCCTGAACTCCCTTTGCTTAGAGAGATTACCTATGGCCAAGCCTATTTCAACAATCCTCAATGCCAGAACCGTCCATTTTAGAATAGGGTTCAAGGAAACAATTTTTACCCGCAATGTGGGAATGCTCCTTACTATGGGGGAAATCAACTTTTCAATGCTCAACCTCAAGGGTGGATAAACCCACCTGGAATTCCATGGAGGAATGACAATCAATTCCAACCTCCTCTACCACCTCAATACCAACAACCTAACCCTGTTGCATACTAACCTACTCAAAAGAGACCTCTCGAGGATACTCTTAACCAATTTATGAAACAGCAATTGAACATCAACAACCAAGTGACCTGAGCTTTAAATAACATTAGAAGGCAAGTGACCAAACTGACACAGGCCATGAGTACCACTCAGAGTGAAAAACTCCCTGCACAGACCTTTCCAAATCCAAAAGGCTAAGTGAACTTAACTGAGTCATCCATTTCGGGTACTACTTCACATGAGCAAGTCTAGGCAGTCACCACTTTGAGAAGTGGTAAAGTCATTTAAAAACCTGTTGATCTTAGAGTCACTATGCCTGATGATAAGTTTGAGTCACAAGGTAGAGGTGAGATAAGAAAGAAAGGTGAAGGGGATTTAGAAATGAAAAAAGTTGAGATAGAGGAGGAAAGGGACAAAAATAAAAAGATGAATTAGGGAAAAGAGAAGGAGAGAGAGAAGAGACCAAATGAGGAGACTTCGGGTAAGCAATTGGACCGACAGGTAGAGCACATACTTAAGCCACCATTTCCATAAAGATTAGCTAAGGGCAAGAATGAGATGTTGAATTCTTAAATTTATGAGACTTTCAAACAAGTAAGAATCAACATCTCATTGCTCGAAGCAATCAGGCAAAACACTTCTTATGCTAAATTCCTCAAGGATATGTGCACTGTGAAAAGGAAGCTCAATGTAATGAAAAAGCTTTCTTGACTGAACAAGTGAGTGCCATAATCCAAAGAGACACACCTCCTAAGTATAAAGACGCGAGATGTTCAACCATTTCATGTGTCATAGGGGACCACCCCATAGACAAAGCTCTTTTTAACCTAGGTGCTAGTGTCAACCTATTACCTTACACTGTCTACCAACAATTAGGCATAGGTGAGCTTAAACCCATTTGAGTGACATTGCAATTGGCCGACTGTTCGGTCAAAATGCCAAGGGGAATAGTGGAGGATATCTTAGTTCAAGTAGACAAGTTCTATTTCCCTGTAGACTTCATTGTTTTGGACACCCAGCCTATTTTCAATCCTACCCAATCCATTTCGGTCATCCTTGGTAGATCCTTTCTTGCTACTTCCAATGCGGTAATTAATTATAGGAATAGGATAATGAAAATCTCTTTTGGGAACATGACCATGGAAATGAACATCTTTCGGGTAGGGAAGCAAATAGGAGAATTTGAGGATATTAGGGATGTAGATTTGATTCAAACGTTGAGTGAAGAGTACTTTGAACAAACATGCATTGATGATCTTCTGGAGATAGCTTTGGTGAGAGCTGAGAGGTGTGAGGCTCTAGATGGAGCAAAGTTCATGGAAGGAGAGAAGTTTGTGAGTGCTGAGGAATAAATCATGGCTATTGGTGGTTGGGTACCTATTTTCAAACCTTTGGAGCCATCTGTGATTAAACCCAAGCCATCCATGGAGTGTCCTCCTTGTCCTCTTGGGAAACCCTTACCGAGTGAACTTAAGTATGCATTCCTAGGAGAGGTGAAACATTCCTTGTGGTTGTTTCTTCAAAGTTGGAGCAGAGTCAGGAAGAAAGACTTTTAGAGGTTTTAAGAGTTCACCGTAGAGCCATAAGATGGACTGTGGTGGACCTTTGAGGTATCAACCATTTAGTTTGTTCACATCATATATACCTCAGAGAAGATGCCAAACCTGTGAGACAAATGCAACACCGACTGAATCCCAACATGAAAGAAGTTGTGAAAGGGGAGGTTCTAAGATTGCTTGATGTGGGTATCATTTATCCCATTTTTTATTCCAAGTGGGTGAGTCCCACTCAAGTAGTTTCAAAGAAGTCGGGTGTCACG
This sequence comes from Pouteria glomerata, assembly GCA_035590655.1. Lineage (NCBI taxonomy): Eukaryota > Viridiplantae > Streptophyta > Magnoliopsida > Ericales > Sapotaceae > Pouteria > Pouteria glomerata. The sequence goes on from JAVXUM010173696.1 coordinate 10,463, forward strand.
GTGGTAGAGAATAAAAAATGAGAGTTAGTGCCATAATGTACCCAAACCGGGTAGTGTATGTGTATTGATTATAGGATATTTAATGTAGTAACCCGAACGGATCACTTTCCTTTTCCCTTCTTAGATCAAGTGCTTGAGAAAGTAGCAGGGAAATCCTTCTATTGCTTTCTAGATGGGCATTCACGATACAACCAGGTTGAGATAGCACTTGAGGACCAAGAAAGAACCACCTTCACATGCCCTTTTGGCACTTTTGTGTATAGACACATGCCATTCGGGTTATGCAACGCACCTACTACTTTTCAAAGGTGTGTAGTGAGCATTTTTAATGATATGATTGAAAAGTTTTTGGAGGTGTTTATGGATGATTTCTCCATCTATGGAGATAATTTTGATGAGTGTTTGAACAACTTGAAACAAATTCTAGTGCGTTGTGAGAAAGGTAATTTGGTGTTAATTGGGAAAAGTGCCATTTTATGGTACAACAAGCGATTGTCTTGGGGCACATAGTGTCATGTCATGGAATTGAGGTCGATAAAGCAAAGGTGGATTTGATCCAAAACTTACCTACTCCACGATGTGTGAAGGACATTAGATCATTTTTTGGCTATACAGGTTTTTATCGGCGATTCATCTAGTCCTTCAGCTCTATTGCCCGTCCTTTATGCTCATTGTTGTCTGAGAATGTTCCATTTGAATGAACAACTTCATGTCAAGAGGCATTTGACTGACTTAAACAATTGCTCACTACCGCACCTATTGTCCAAAGCCCGGATTGGTATTTACAATTTGAGCTTATGTGTGATGCCAGTGATTGTGCGGTAGGGGCTGTCTTGGGGCAAAGGAAAAAAGGGAAACCATTTGTCATATATTACGCCAGCAAGACGCTAAATGAGGCTCAGTTGAATTACACCACGACTGAAAAAGAGCTTTTAACAGTAGTCTTTGCCTTGGACAAGTTTCAGTCTTATTTGGTAGGATCACATGTCACGGTGTTCACGGACCATGTAACCTTGAAATACCTTCTTTCCAAGAAGGGGGCCAAATGTCACGCCCTGAATTCGAGGACCCGAGGAGTGAGTGTAAAACACACAAAACATGAATAACCGATCACCATATCAGAGCAAACACAACGGTCACGCAGTTGGACCCACGATTTACCATATAATTAACCATACAAACTAACTACCATAATTTTGATTAAAGTGTACATCACTAGACCTTTTGGTCTTTATATTTCCCAAAAACTAAAATAAATAACATTTCCTTACAACCTGAAATTTACCAATATACATTATAAAATTAGAAAACT
>JAVXUM010173707.1:0-11773 GCA_035590655.1 Pouteria glomerata
CTTACCGAGTAAAACTATGACTACCCTCTTGCACTTGGGAGGTAAAACCTAAACACATTTTAGGGTAGGTCACTGGCTTCCCATGTTCTTTCCACAGTGGCCTTCTACAAAACATCCTTGTTTCATTAAGGTCCTGCTCCACCGTTATAGCCCGATTAATTAGCAGCTCGTACTCGTCCAACCCAAGCATGACTATTTTATTCCTCAACACTGGCTTCAAGCCCCTTTCAAACCACCAACACCTCAAACGTGGAGTAGAAATCAACTCCGGGGCATATTTGGACAGTTCGAAAAATCTCCTTTCATATTCCAATACCATCATATTCCCCTGTATGAGGCTAGCAAATTGTTTTCTTTTCGCGTCCCTCAATGACTAGGGAAAGAAATGATCTCTAAATAGCTCCTTGAATTGGTCCCATGTGAGGCCTTCTGTCCCCCTTATGTCCTTTACACTGTTCCACCAGGCCGATGCTTGTCCAACTAGTTGAAAAGCGGTCAAGGTAATACGAGTGGCAGGCTCGGTAACCTCCATATAAGAATCTTCTCACACTCATCCAAAACTATTCTGCTACTTCCGTGTCTGCCACTCCATCATAGGTTAGAGGCTTTATTCTTCGGAAGTGCTCTAAGGCAATAGTGCCTGTCTGCCCCTGTGGTTAGGGCCCCACTTGCATTCCTCCTGCCAACATGGCCATAGCAGCAGCCATTTGTTGAAGAAAGGCTCCAGCATCTACAACAGGAGGAGCCTGAGGCACTTCAGGTACTCCTCGTGGTACTTCTTCATCTCTTGCGGCCGCTGCACTATAATGAGCCTACTGTTCTTGTTGAATGGAGGCACTCGCTTCTGCTCTATGCATTGGGGCGTCCCTCACTCCCGCGCTTCGTCTTCGGCCCCGGCCTCGACCCCCAACTCTTCCTTCTCGTCGTGATATCGTAGCTAAACACCACAAGACATAGAAGCTGTAAAAATCACTCATAACACTACGGCTCTACAACATGATCACCATACACGTAAGGTACAAAAACATGCAATAACACAATGCCAAACATCCCATGTCCCTAGGTATTCTGACCTAGGCTCTGATACCATCCTTTCATGCCCTAGATCCGAGAACCCGAGGAGTGAGTGTTAAACATGCATGACATGGATAACCTGGTCATCATATCATAGCATACACAAAGGTCAAGCAATGGGACCCACCAAATACATCAATCTAATATAAGAGAGAACCATGCACAATTATACAAATGGTTTTTAAAATGTCCCATCTCTTTCATAAATAAAGTAAATGTACATCAGAGAGCCTTAAGGCCATTACATTTCCAAAACCAAAACTATCCAACAACTCTCTTTACAACGTTTACCCTTTCCACACATTTCATTTACAATACATCAAAAGTACGTAAGACTAGAGCCATGCCTGATGCATCTCTTATCCTTGTCTCTGGTCTCAGCTAATTCTCCTAGGTGGGTCCTGTATTGGCATCTGTAGGGACGTGAGCACTAAACCACGCTTGCCCACAAAACTTTCCAATAACACATATATATATGCATGGCAATGCTGAGGGACACAACGGAAAGATAACAGCAGTGCATAACAACACTTAAACAACATAATAAATGCATTCAGTGTCATATGTGCTCATTCAATCGGATACGTTTCGTATATCATTCTTTCATACGTTTCATCGGGGATTTGGGGGACGTGTCTAATCGTTCTTTAGGATCTCAGCCCAGGGCGATGATACGCCGTAAGTTATATGGGTTCATACTAATCGTGCTTTAGGATCTCGGCCAAGGGCGACGATACGCCATACGAAATCTTGGTATAAACTAATCGTGCTTTAGGGTCTCAGCCCAAGGCGACAATACGCCCTTGTACATTAATCATTTTGTGGGCTGCTAACCCACCGGCATGAAAACCAAACCCTGCTCAGGTTCCGGGACTTTCAACCCGAGGGTATCTCAAGACCCTTCCTCTTTACCGTACCCCATAACCCCGGCCAAACAAGCAAGCACATCATTTCATTTCTTTACCATTATGGTTGTTAGATTATGGAATGTGTCCCATATCAATCATCCACGCATGTTTCCAATATAATATCATGTTGTTATTATCATTTCCCGTAACTATGCGAATAAACACAGCATCATGCAAGTTTAAAAAGTGTTGTACTATTAAGTGAAGAAAACGGAGAAATGAAACAAAGTGGAGAAGTAAACCAAACCAAAGAAGAAACTTAAAGAAAATCTACATCACCATCCGGACGCCCCTTGTCACCGCCCGGACGGCCGAGAGCAAGGTTCCAGAAATTGGCTAGACCATCCTGACGCTTCCTTCCACCGTCCGGACGGCCGAGAACAATGTTCAAAAACAATAGTTGACCGTCCAGACGCTCCAAACCTTCGTCCGGATGGTGGGTTCCAACTACCAACAAAACCCTAACTTTTAAGTCTTTATCCATAGTATCGGGACCTCAAGACCTAGATTTCTTGCACCATCAACATAACACTCTACAACTCACCTCATCCAAGACAAATACCCCTTGTTTCTTTTTCATACGCATATCGAAACCAACCTCACACTTTTACACGTACATAACGAAAGAAGAAAGTAAAAGAACTTTCCTACTAGCTCTAACCCTCTTTCAATCCAACTAACATGAACAAGTGTTTCATATAGGCAAAGAAGGGGAAGAAGGAGAGTTCTTACTCTTCTAATCCACACCAAATCATATATACACATGTGTGAAGAAGTAAAAGGTTTCCTTACCTCAATCTTTGGCTTGGACTCCACTTAACGGATTTCAAGCTCTTTCCTTCAAACATTAAGGACCTCATTTTCTTCGAATCTCTTCTTCATCTTTTCTTCTTTTTTTTTTTTCTCCTCTTCCTCTTTTTCTTTCTCTTCTCTTCTTTTTCCTTTCTTTCTTCTCATTTCTTTCTCCTTGGTCGGCTACTCTTCTTGGTTTCTTTTCTCTTCTCTCACTTTCTCTCTATTTCCTCTTTGCTTTCTCTCATTATGGCCGAATGGCCTTATATGCCTACACACTCATGCACACACACAAGTGTATGTACATCACACACACATAATTAAGTCCTTCTCAACTAAATTGCTCATGGTTCAACCAATCTAGTTCCTTCCTAACTAAATGGATCATGTGTCATCCCTCTAGCCTTCCACTTGTCAACCTTAATCTCTTCCCAACCACTTAGTTACCTCTTAATCCACCAAAGTCTCCATGTGGTCCCACCATGTTAAATGCTCTTGAATGAGCTTCCATAAAAAGACAACCAAGGAAAACCAACATTCCTCTTCAACCGGCCAAAGGCCATTCCACCCAACTCAAAATATATGTATATATATATATAAAGTCTCCCAAATTTAAAGATGTGGCCCCCACCCATTTTAAATGCTAGAAGACCTACTAATGGGCAAGACGATAAAACAAGGAAAGGCCAAGCCTTCTCATTCGGCCAAACTTTGGCCTTAACCAATTTTCTCTTCTTTGCTTGGTCCATAAGTTCACAAGAGATGTATCTAACATATATACATAAGTTAGTCAAAATTAAGTCTTTGGCTCCTATGTGGTCAAATTCCATTTTGCTTCTACCATTATTCTTTATCTTACCTTAGCTTGACCGGATTGTCTCCTTCTATCCCCTAACATCCACTTTGTCCTCATTTGGTTGTCAAAATTGGACCAAGACACTCACATGACCGGATGGTGGTCTTCTTTTCACCAATTAAATTAATGTAATTGCTCCATTGCACCCTTAAGCCTAATTTCCAACACTTAACCTTATTTAGGTGGTTAGGGTTCTCAAATAACTCAAGCCATGGTTAGGGAATTAAGTTACCAATTTAACACATATGCATCTCTAAGATAGATGCAAAATGACATTTACTTTCATCACAAAAACCTTGGGTATTACAATATATATATGGATATATAAGTAAAGGGAGTGACTTGGAAGAATGGTTAACTAGCCATGTGGGTTAAATTGCTTACCCAAGGTTTGACCATAAGTCTTTTGTCACATGATAAAACCAAATTAGAGAAAGGGGGAACATTCGGGTGACTTGAAGAAAATTAGGAGACTTAGGAAAAGACTTGAGGAATTAGCCGAATGGGATGAGTGGATGTGTGTAGCTTTTGTCTTTTCCTTAAATTATTTTTTTATATTTGTTAGTATGGGTCAAGGAAATTAAATAGGTGGGTCCATGAACTTAGACTTAGGTGAGACTATGTGATCAAAATGAGGGGAAAACTTGGGAGAAAATGTGGAGGACTAGTTTGATTTTGAACAACCAAGGAAGGATTAGTTTGATTGTGACCAAACTAAGTGTAGGTTAAAAGGGTGGTGAGGTGCTAAGTGGAAGTCTTCCATTTAGCCACATGAACCAAGTTTTTGTGGAAAAAAAAAAAGAGCCATGGCTGAAAGTCATAAGGAGTTGGTAGAAAGGAAGAAATTTGAAACTAAATTGTCCATGTAAGCCAAGGAGACCATTCGGCCATAGGGAGAAATAAGAGCAAAAACAAGAGGAAAAAGAAAAAGAAGAGGAAATAAAAAGGGGAGAATTAGCTAAGGAAGGAAAAAGATGAAGAAAAAAAGAAGAAAAAAAAAAAGAAGAAGAATAAAAAGAAGAAGGAAGCTAGGAAGAAAGAGGAACTCACTTCTTGGTGCTGGTAAGTCTTCCATCCCTTAAATTTCATTGTAAACATTTTTTTTAAGAATTAGGTGAAATTCTTGAAAGGAAACTAAAAAGGAGATGATTCTCTTTAAGGTTTGTTGGTGAATTGAATTAAGAAAGAAGAGATTGAAAGGAAAGATTTGAATTCTTCAAGTTGGAAACCTAGAATCAACTTCACCTTTTCCTTAAACTTCTTGAAGCTCACAGCCAAGGTTGAGGTAAGGGGGTTTCTTACTTCAAATGAGGTAAGGGGGTTTCTTACTTCAAATAATATGTATTTGAGGGTAAAGAGTGTGAATTAGAAGCATTGATGGAGAATAGAAACTTGAAAGTTTGGTGATAAATTTTGGTGAACTAGTTTCAACCGAGTTAGTAACCACATTGAATGCCGAAATTATTTTTGAGATTTAAGCATGTCTTTTAGCTGATTTCAAGCTATTTTCTAGTTGGTTTTAATGAACATTCTAGTACGTTTTCAAGCTATTTTTAGTGCAATTTCCAGCACACTTTCAAGCTGTTTCTAGTGCTGTTTTTAGTGTAAATTTCCAGCACACTTTCAAGTTGTTTTTCATACAATATCCAGCACACTTTTAAGCTATTTTTAGTGCAGATTCCAGCACTTTTCCAAGCTAGTTTCAGTGAAAAATTCAACATGTTTTTATATTAGTTGCAGTCTAGAAATTCAACATGTCTTTAGGCTAATTGCAATGGAAAAAAATTTCAGCATGTTGTCTTTGTAAAATTTTAGCTTATTGTCCTTGAAAATTTTAGCATCTGACACTTAAAAATTTTAGCATACTGCAGTTTTATTAAACTTGAATGATTGCCATGTGAAATTGATTAATTTAAGTTGAGGTTGTGTTGTTGAAATGAAATTTGACCCTCATGTATCTTGATAGATGATGTTGATGTAATTAAATGTGTCAAGTGTAGACATTATGAAACAGAAATGAAATGATGTGGTTGATTGTTAGGCCGAGGTTGGGGTACGAAAAATAAAAAAGGTCTTGAGATACACTCAGGTCGAAAGTTTCGGAACCTATACAGGATTAGGTTTTCATGCCGGTGAGTTAGTAGCTCACAACATGATTAGTGTATTACGGCGTATTGTCATCCTGGACTGCGATCCTAAAGTACGATTCGTTATGTATCCATGTTTATTACGGTTTATCGTTGCCCTGGGCTGAGATCCTAAAGCAGGATTAGTTATGTATCCAATCCTCGATGATTATGTGAAGAATTGTAAATGAAAAGATTAAAAGATTGTTTAATAAAACCAAAACTTGTTGGTATAGCGTTGTGACAGAATTGAAATGGTGGTGATGTGTTACATGTATATTTGGAATATTGTGGTGAATGTAAATATTAAGTGTAAACGTGAGTGGTATGGGATTCTTCGACATTATGTGAAGTTTTATGCTTTCAATATGCATCTTGATTAATTCTAGCATTATTTTGAGTTTACCCATGCTTTACATTGTGAAGTTTCGTGAACACACGTTAATTAATGTTCACATTCTTACAGATGTTATTGTAGGACCCACACAGGAGAACTTGCAGAATCTCTAAAGCATTTTGATAAGTCTGCATAAGCGACCCCAACCTTAGCTTAGTTGACTTCTTATGTTATGTATATTTGAATCATGATGTTATATAAAAGTTTGTTTAAACTTTTGGGATGTAATGGCCTTAAGGCCTAGTTATGTAATGGTATGGGGTTGTGGTGGAACATGTGAGCCTACTTGTTGTTTAGGCTGTATTTTTTTACTTTCCGTAATGATATAATATTTTGTGGGTCCGTTGCACAGCCGTTGTGTTGCTTTGATAATATTACATGTTTTTGTTATACTTGTTTATCACTCACCCCTCGGGTTCTCGGATTTGGGGCATGACAATTTTGACCTTTTGAATCACCTCATTTGGACCTAGAAAACTTAAGATATACCCTAAATCCTATCGTGATTAGGATTTGTCAAACATTCCAACCTTGACTTTTAAGTAATGATTCACGGTTCAAATGAACTTAAATTTTGACTCACGATATATTTTTGTAAAGCATAAGATGTCCACCACAACTTTACTAAAGACCACTTCTAATTTCTTGAACTTTTTGTATGTCAAAAATGCATCTATCTTGCTTTAACAAGCTATTTTAGTGCATTTTCTATTGAAATCCGCATAAATGAACAAACTAACATAAATAAATAAAATTAAACTAAAATAGACGTTTTAGTAGCATAGAAATCAAGATTTATGATTACACTTTTCAAGTGTAATTAGTAAGTTTCATTTTCAAAATTCAACTCAATTTTCTTTCATTTCTATTGTTTGATGCCTACTAAATAAGAGAAAAAAATTATGAGTTTACTACGTCTCTCTCTATGGGTATGACCAGTACTTTATCATTTCTATAAATTTAAATTTCTACAACCTTGCACTTGGGGTGTATCCACTCTTATTCATTAAGAAAACACAGCAATTTCAGTGCCGTTGTCGAGGAGAGCAATTGTTTACGTGTAATATTATTCTCTTATTTTTTTTTTCTTTTTGTACCATGTTATATTGCATTTGCTTTCCATTTGGTTAGTTTGTATTGCATTTAGCATAATTTGCATATTTAGTTTAGTTTTTTACTTTTCTATCTTTTCTTTAATCTTCACATTTTAATGATGAACATGGATTTCATTCCGTGCACATATAGTTCACCCAACACTACCTACCAACATTTTGGTTATCTAGAGGAGATTTACGGCACACACTTTGTTCTAAAAACAACATATATGCTACATTCATATTTTAGACATAAGTATGAAGACCCTCAGGTCTATCTTGAAAACTTTGAGTTGGCTTGCATGCATCGAACTAATGGTTGCTTAGATGATGTTTTTATGTTGGATTTTTTCCCTGTCTTTATATGAGGTGGTTTTAAATTGGTACTATACTATTAATTCACCTGTTTGATCTTGGGAGGATTTGTCAAATGCATTTTTTTTTCACTTTTTCACCACAATAATATGGATTTCCCCCAATTTCAATTAAAAATGTTTTATCAAAAAGAGAGTAAGATGTTCTATAAATGTTAGGAAAGGTTCAATGATATTTTACAATCTCATCCAAGCCATCATTTAGAATTGTGGTGCATTTTGACTTCTTCCTTTCATGAATTGTGCCCAGAGACATGTCACGCTCTTAATGAGATTTCAATCTTACACCAGATATGGCATGACACATACTTAAGTCTCTTTATAAGAATATGAGACCTAGGGGAGATACGGAGAATATGTTTGCATCTAGCACTTTTGATATTACATCACATGCCAACCATACATGCTCACACCACACACCACTTATGGAGACTGAATATCATGATCTTGAGACTTCATTTCCATATGAATTTCCCACCTTTGGAGTTTATAATAGAGTCTTGTTCTGGTAACTTAGACACATTTCTTAAAGTTTATCTAGAAACTTGTCCCCAAGACCTTTATCATTCATCTAGTAACATTCTTGTTATGGTTCTTGAGAAAATGATGAGGTTGTTGAGCACACAATGCCTAAGAAAGAGTAATAAAGGCTCTAAAATAAAAGCTTAAGGCCAAATATAAAGAATGTTCGGAGGTGCAGAGAGCTTTGAAAAAACTCAATGACAAATTGAGTATTCCATCCAAAAACTTTCATAAGATTTTGAGTACACAAAGAAAGTGCATGGACAATAGTGGACTTGGTTTTGGAGGTGTAAACAAATAAGGAACTTCTCCTAACATACATGGACCTATGGTTGCTCTTAGGGATCTTTCAAGATTTCCTTTAAAAGGGCTACCAATGGATTAGAGTAAAGCAACCCTGTTGACATGTTGACTATCAAAATAACCACCCTCTGAGAAAAAATTATATAGAGGAAATTGCAACCTACCCATATCTTTGTGAAAGCCACTAAGTTCGGTAGGATTTTTGCACCAAAAAAAATTAAAAAAATCTTGGTGGTGATTAATTGAAAATTCATGGTGAAAATATTAAAAATTCCAAAATTAGGAGAAATTAGTTGAAAAATACAAAGATTTTAATTTTCATCTCAATTGCAATTTAATGGTCCATAGAAAAGGCAAAAAAGATGCATTAAAGTATGATAATGTAACTGATTTTCATGTTTAATCACACATATCTCTAGTATTTTTCACTTCTATACTTTATGTGAATAACTCATGACATGAAAGTTCTTAATTCTATGAATTCTTTGATTCATGATGTGTAGAGTGGTCATTTTCTCAATCTAATATTCTTAAGGTATAGCCTTGATCATAGCATGTTAAAAAATAGACTAAAGTAATTGAGTTGAGAAGTTTAATTTTTAGAATATAATCTTAGTTAATTTGCATGATTTTAATTAGATTTTGTATATTCTCCCATTTCCCTTATATTTATTAGTTCATGTTTCTTTCTTTATTTTCTCATTCCTTAGTTTCATATTTGTCAATTTCATGATAAAAGGTGGGAGAAGAGTCTGATTATGTTATTTTAAACGTAATGCTTTTCACAAGGTATTTTGTTTAAGTAATGTGTAGGTTTAAATAGAAACATTAATCAAGGGAGAGTTCACATGCTCACATATCAAGGGGGAGATTAGCTTGATTAAGTTTAAAAAGGAAAATGTTGTAATTTTTTTATTGTATATTAGAGCATTGTTTTGTCCAATTGAAATTTTAATTAGATTAATTCTAATGACTAGAATGCATTGTTAAAGCACAATCACATGGTGACCTAACTTACATGATATTCCTAAGCTTTCTAAGTATTTTAGGTAGGAAAACTATATTGAGGTAGTTCAAACCTATTGGTTTAAACTAAATGAACGCAAGTGTTATGCAATTGCAAGCTTCAAAATTCAAAATTTATGCTTCAAGACATAGGATTAGGCTTCAGTATAATGTTAGGCTACCATTTATCAGATGGCAACTTGGTGGCCTCAGTAGTTGTCATAGCCCCTAGTGAATAGTCTAAAAGTATATGTGACGTAATGTGTCTTGTTATAGCCCCATAGATGACTTAAGCTTTGATGAACTAATGTCTTATGCCATAACTAGTTCAGACTTTATATGTGTAAGTGTTCCAGCATGATGTACTATTGTATGATATAGAATTATATGTATGTTCTTCATCGTACCTGGTTATCCTAGCCAATATCACCCACTAGGACTAGGCTGACACTATAACAAAATATAGATTTAATAACAATCATAATTGTCACTACAAACTTCTTCTAATAACATTTTTTAATTAATGGTATTTTCAAGAAATGCAAATGATGCCTGTACCATGTATGTGTTAACGGCACTCTTAGTAGCACTTTAAAGTGCCATTCTAGCAAGATAACTTAATTTCTTTTATGACACTTTAAATACTAAAATATACATTATTTTTGATACTTTCAAATGTCATTAAATATATTCACTAGTGGCACTTTAAAATATTATTATATAAATTTTATTCTTTAAAAGTATTTTCATATGATCCTTAAATGACACTTTGAAATACCATTAGAATCTAATTATTACAAAAGAAATAACCTAATTATTATATTCAAGCATTTTTTATTTTTTAATTTAATTTAATTTTCTATTTGACACCTAATGTATTTGAAATAAGTAAATTTTATAATTATATTAAATTTATAATTAAACTAGTGGGTCCCTTTGAGAAACCCTTGAGTTTATTTACATTATTTAAAATTATATCTACAACTTAGTAGTTTTATATGCAAAAAAAAAAAGAAAAAAAAATGAGTAAAGTTGTAGTGTTTTTTGATGTGGGACACAAAAAGAAAAATTTTGTGAATGAAAAAAAAAATATAAGAGAATAGAATAGAATGAAAGAGAAAAAAGTATTACAATTGATAAAAATAGTGACATTTCTCAAATGAAGTACCATTAAATAATTACATTTTATTTAAAATTTAATGACATTTTTTTAAAAATGTCATAATTGCTGCAGAACTAAGAGTGACTTTTTCTACTGAAGTGTCATTAAATTATAATAATCTATTTATTACTTAATGACATTTCTTAAAAATGTCATTGCTAATAGGTAATTGATAAAATTGTCTTATAAAGTATCATGATATTATTACAATTTACTTGCAAATTAATAACATTTTTTTTAAAACAATGCCATAACTATTAAATAAATAGTGGCATTTTTAATAAAGTGTCATTAAATCATTATAATTTAATTATTATTTAATGATATTACTTAAAAAATGCAATAATTAATAAATGAATAATAACATTCTTGTATAAAATGTCATTAAATTACTCTAATTTACTTATGTTTCAATAATATTTTTTAAAAATGCCATAAATATAAAATATTATATCATTTATTCATAAAATGTCACTAAATTAGTGTCACTAAATCTCATTGACAAAAAATTTTGGCTAAGGGATCTTTTCATTGACAGAAATTCTACTTATATAATATGGGATTAACCATCCTAATTATGAAAATATTCAATGGCTAACATCGATATTTGTATCAAAATACAATGAGTTAGGCAAAGTAACTATATTGATACATTGATTACTACAAGAAATGTGAGCTACAGTGACAAGTTTTTTGTGACAACAAAAAATATTGTCATAAATATATAATATTTAGTGACAACATATGATATTGTCACTATTAATGATTTTTGTGACAATACAATTATTCGTGACTGTTGATTACGCTTTAAAAAGTGTTATTACTAACTCAACAATTTAGGATAAAATCATGCATTTTGCTTATAAGTGTGTTTATTTTGTTATATTTTATACTTATATGGCTTGTTCTCTTAAATGTAGGAAAAGCGTGGTATAATATGATGTTTTAGGCTTAAATGACACCAAGGGTGCATGTGAGAAAGAGCCAAAGCAAGTCGGAGAAAGAAATGTTCCCAAGCTCAAAATAGGCGAAAGCTTGTGCATCAGAATTTTCAGAACATACTGTAGTGTTTCAAGCATAACTTTTTGCTCAGAACTCCGATTGATGCGATTCTTTTTGGGTTAGAAAGAAGACTTAAAGGGCTACAACTTTCGTGTTTT
>JAVXUM010173715.1:0-11772 GCA_035590655.1 Pouteria glomerata
TTGGATAACTCAGGGTGTCTCTGACTCAGTTTGCGCACACCTCAACTAATCTCTGGAACCATGAAGTTAACGATTGGGTAAATCTTCGGTGACCTCGAAGAGACTCAAATTAGTGATTATTGGAGATCAAACTCAAGGTGTCTAGTCCAGTTTGCGCACATTTCGATTAATCCCTTAGGATCCTAAAGTTAACGAGCAGGTAAATCTTTAGTGGCCCTGAAAAGACTCAAACTAGTAATTACTGAAGAGCAAATTTAAGATATTACCAATTAAGTTATTTTTCAAGTTATTGTTGTCGTTAGTATGTAATACTGATCAAATCTCCTCTTTATTTATTTATTTATTTTTAATAAGTAATGTAGACCAACAGTGATTTGATCCACATGTGTTTTGTTTAGGCATTGAAATCTATTCCTTTTCTAGTGGTGGAGCCAAGCTTGAAAGGAACCAACAATCGCAAACAAAAGGACTTCTAATTGGCTGTTTTTGGATGTATCCTTCTCGGGCCAGCCTTGAGTCATGCATGGATGGATAGGAACACATACCCTGCTGGGATGGGGATGGGAATGGGGGTGGTGGGGGGTAGTTGGGATTCTTAATCATCATGCATTGGAGAAAAGATGGATCAACTAATACAAAATTAAACACATTCTTCTGTCTATTTGCGGCCCCCGTTTTATATTATATTTGCTGTGCATAATTTATGGATGTTTAGAGAATTTATAAAAAAAAAAAAAAAAAGAAAGTCAATTTTTTTAAATGTTTTTCATTTTTTTCGGTTAAATTAAACTACAAAGTAGCCCTTTCAAAATTTTTATTTAAAAAATTATGATGTGGACATTTCAATCTTTTGCTATTGTTTGACACCTATGCCATGGTAGAGACATACTATTTAGGTTCGTTTGAAAATCTCAGTTATTAGTTATTGAATTTTTTTTATTTATTTTAAATAACTAAACTTATTCCCTAATATTTTAAATTTTTTTAAATTATAAAGGATAAAATTATCAAATTAACAAAAAGTTAAAAAATTAAGTATTAAAAAGTTAACTTTTTTCCTTTTCAAACATAAAAAAAAATTAGGCCTTATTTAGTTTTTTTTTTTTATTTTCTATTTTGAGCTCATTTTTTATTTTAAACTTTTGAAAACAAAGAACAGTTTAAAATGCATTTGATTACTTGTGTTTTTAAATTTTATTTTAAAAAATAGAAAATAAGTTTACACACAAAATAAAAAATGACAAAAAATTATTTTAAGTATTTTTAACTCAAAATAAAAAAAATATAACATTTTTATTATAATATTTTAAAATTTTTAAGACATTAAACACAAAAAATAAAAAATAAAAATCAACACCTTAATCTTTCATCTTCCCAAACCGACACCTGATTGTATAAATGTAACTGTGGGCGGTGGGTTGGGGGGTTCTCTAGTGTAATTTTGGTATTTTTGAGTTTTGTAAAATTTTTTAATATTTAATAAAAAATTGATGTTTATCAAATAGGTAAAAGGTTATCTTACATACTAAAATTAAAAAATTATAATTTCTCCTAACTTTAGATAAAAATTTACAAATTTACCAAGAGTAATAAAAAGTTACATTTTCTAATTTTTAGTGCAAAAATTACTAAAAATTACAAAAAAAAAAAAATCTGTGCAAAACGGGCCTAACGAGTACACTTCGTTTGGATAATTAGAGATTTTCAATCAAAAGATTTGATTTTAAAATCTTTTGAAAAAAATTCTCACGAGCTATAAAAATGAGAGTGATTTCATAAATATTTCATTAAGTCTCATTTCACTCAAGCAGAATAAGGTTGAGTTAAAAAATAAAAAATAAAAAATTAGTTACTAATAACTAAAAAATTATCTTTTTGTATTTGAGAAAGAAAAAATTAATGTTTTAGTAATTAATATTTTAGTTTTTTTTGTTAATTTAATATTTTTACCTTTTAGACTTAAAAATAAATTAAAAATATAAATATAATTATTTTTAAAAAATTAAATGATTGAAAGTTGATCAGCTAACTTATTAGTTGCTAAACACCACCTCAATCATTCCCGCAGTTTTTGGGAGTAGCTTTTTCTCGCACGGCAGAATACAGTGCAGAATTGACAAGGATTTTACCTTTTAGACTTGCAACAAAACAATGTTCATGCTTATTTTATGAAGAAATTTTTAAATTTACCCTGTTGAGCGGTAACTTTTTAATTTTAGTCAAATTGTATTAACATTCTATAAGTACCCAACTCAACTATCTTACACTGTGCACTGCAGTGCCGTTTTGGCCCTGTGCAGTGCCGTTTGTACTGCAGTGTCGTTTTGTCCCTGTGCAGTGCCGTGTTGGATCTTACACTGTGCACTGTAGTGCCGTTTTGGCCCTGTGCAGTGCCGTTTGTACTGCAATGCGGTTTTGGCCCTGTGTAGTGCCGTTTTGGCCCTGTGCAGTGCCGTTTTGGATCTTCCCAAAACGGCACTGCACAGGACCAAAAAGGCACTGCAGTGCACAGTGTAAGATACGTTTGTGAATTTGGGTATATAGTGAAAAGTGAGTTACAAAATTGGGTAATTATAGAATGTTAATACAATTTGGCTAAAATTGAAAAGTTGCCACTCCAATGACCTATTTTGAAAAACGCCCGTGTTTGAATTTTCAAATTTTACATAAAAATTTTAATTTTTATTAAATGTTTACAACTTTTTATTAATATTCGAAACTCTAACGTTGACAAAACTGACAAAAAAAATAGTGAAAATGGTGGTCCAAACGCCACTATATAATTGATGTTCTAACACTCCATGGACAAATGTAAATTTTATGTTTCTATTACCTTTTTAACCCATGTGGTCTGGAACTTGGGTTATATTTGGTACAAGAAAATAAAATAATCGTTGCTATATTCCCTTTTCTTTTTATCCTTTATTACACATTTAAGCCCCTAATAAGTCTTGATCCAATGTTATCAGAATCGAACGTAAAGATGAATAATATATATTGGTTCAATAATTTATTAGTTTAATAATGGTTCAATCAGAAAGTATTCTTAAGAAATAAAATTACTCTTTGTTTCTATAATCGTATAAATATAAGTATTTTAATGTATATATATTAAGTATTTTTATTTATATATATATACATATATATTAACTACAAGCTATATATTAAAAATTTCATTTGACAAGATTAATATTCTTGTCAAAATATTTTTTGTGTATATAACTTTTCATTCTTACAGATAATTATAAGTATTTTATTATATAAAATAAAATTTGTATAACAAAGTAAGGACATTATTAAATTGTAGGTAAATTTTTTTATATTCATACTATTGGATTATTAACAATTTTTTTTTAAAGTAACTATTAACATTTTAATCATCAGAGATAGATTGTGTAAACGACTATGAATATGCAAAAATTAAATGACTAACATAAATTAAGAATAATAGTAATTGAAATTTTGAAATATCTTTGATAAACAAAAACAATCAAAAATAACACAACAGAAAATCCTACCAACAAATAATGAAAAACTCCAAGTCTGATTTCAGAGATAATCGAAACGATTTTTACTAGAAAATTAAGTTATAAAATTTGACTGAATTCTCTACAATTCATTAGATGAATGCATTCAAAGACTTATTCAAATCTTTAATGCAGCTAGGCCAAGTACAAGTACTTTTTGACTCCTCAAAAAGTTATCTTAAAATCCTTTAAGACCTACAAAATGAAAGGCTGTGTTTATTTTGGGGGATTGGATGATGGGGATAAGTAATACCGTGGGACTCATGGAGATAATATGTGAGATTGGATAAAAGATGGGATTAATTTTGTATGTGAGATTATGTTTTTTTGTATTTGATTAGTAGGATATAAAGTGGGATAAAAAATATGATTTGATATATGATGTAAAAGAAAATAATTTTTAACATTTAGATCTTGGCGGGAAGCAATCCGGAGGCACCGGATATCAAATCCGGCACCACTTGTGGGACTCCAAATCCAGCCATTTCACGGATTAATTGAGTAATCCATAGGACCCACTCACTCCTCATCCGGTTGTCAACTTTATAAATAAACATTTCATACGGGTGGGTCCTACGACTTATATATCCAATCCGGTCTCATTTCCTTGCAAACAAATGAAGCCAAAGTATGTAAAATAAAGGAGAAACACTCTAAGCTCTTACAATGAAAAACTCTATTCTTAAACTCTATAATATGCTCTCTCTATCAGAGTATTTTTGTATTGAGTACATAGGCATATATATAGACTTTGTAGATCTATAGTTAAATGGAATAGGAAACTAGGTTTCAAATTTTGGCACGTCAAAACTTTGGTTTCCTGTGCCCTGTCTACGAGTTGTTCTAGAAGGGAGGTTTGATTATTAGATTAGGTAATTTTCATATATATTTTTCATTTTTTGAATAAATTTTGTTATTTATATCAATTTCTTAATTTTACAAGTTTTATAGGTATTTAAAAGAATAAAGAGCTAAAAATAGTTAAGGGAAGAAAGCAAAGAAAAGCAAAAAAAAATGAAAAAGTAAAGCAAAAACAAGACCTCTAATGTCCAGACACCTCATCTACCCTCTGGATAGCAAAGAGGAACCAAGGCTACTTCAAATTTTGCAAAAAAATAATAAATTGCTCTTTGTCATCTAGACGGGGATGGACCTGTTTGAATGCCACAACCTAAGTAGCTCTGTTTAAGGTTTTTTTTTTCATTGTGTGACATAATATTAAAAGGCGTGTTCTTTTCATACATGGTAGCAAGTTTTATATTGTTTATAATAGTAGGTTTCTAGAGTATTTCTTAGAATATTTTCTTTTTTTCTTTTTTTAGAGTTTTGAGATTAGTTATCATTGTGAGTAGGCTTGTCAATGGAGTGAATCTGGATCCGATCTATATCAAATCATTAGATTTAGATTCAATTATAATGGATGTAATCCAGATCCAAAGATAAGCGAACCCAATTTATAAGATGTAAAGACCTGAAATTTTTGATAAATAAATTTATATTTATTTTACTACTCATTTATTCATTCAGATCTTTATTTTAAATTTATGTTTTTTTAATTTAAATTATTTTAGTGTGACATGCCATTTAATTGCATGAAATATGTATAATGCTAGAGTTTATTTTTATATATATGATGGGTGAGTTTCTATTGGCCAAAAGAGGGGGTGGCTTCCTATTGGGTGAGACAAAGTTGAGTTTCTATCGGAAGAGAAGAAAGGTGTATGGGTGATAATTGGTTGAAGGGAGAGATGAACTTCTATTGACCGATAAGGGTGGTAAGAATTATTGTGCATAAGGGACATGAAGGGAAAGACTTATGAGAGAAGCCTCTTACGAAGGCTTATAGAAACCTCTTTTCACATGGTTTTCGTTTTTTTTCTTTTTAGCCACCAAAATTTCTATTAGAGTGTTTGAGGAAGAAGAAAGAAAGATTTCTTCCTACGACTTTTTGAAGAGCCCGACTCATTTCCATAAGGCTAGGAGTAAGTTTTCGCCGGAGTATTTGTAAAGGGAAAGAAAATGGGCCAACTTGAGTTGGTGTTTGCACTTTTGCACATCGATCTTCAACGTGTGCAGTGAGGTAGGTGAGGTTTAGTATATATGTTTATATTTCTTTCATATTTTTGCAAAAAGAAATATATATTAGATTTGATTCATATATGCATATGTATTTGAATTGAACGTTTGAGTTATGTATTGATTTAGTTACATGAAATATGGAAATTTCTGTACAAAAAATTAGTACATTGTTTTTCATATAACAGTCATAGTTAGAAATTGAATTAAATTTTGATATTTCTAACAATATAACTAGACATGTATATCTGTATCCTGTAAAAATTTTCATAATTTTTTGAGTTAAAACTGATTTATTAAAAATAGTCAAATCTAACTGTCTAGTTAGAATTTCTGTGCTAGTATCAGTGTGATGTTTTTAAGTAAAATTTATATCTGGATATTGAATTAATTTATGATATTTTTCCATGTGAAACAATATACTCAAAATAATATTGTGTAAAAATTTTGTATTTTTCTGAGTTAAAATGAATTTTATAAAATTCATGAAAATGAAATGTTTGGTTTAAATTGCTGCAGTGGCAGCAGTTTGATTTTTGGTATAAAAGGTAGACTTAGACACTAAATTAATTTCTAAATATTTTACATATGAAATTAGACATATTAAAGAGTCTATAGTAAAATTTGTATAAGTTTTAGAGTAAAATTTAATTTTATAAAAAAAAGTGAAAGTTGACTGTGTGTTTTGCATTGGGCACTGATCCCAGTTCAGTTTTTAATATAAAAGATATAAATAGAAGTTGATTCAATTTTTGAAATTTTATATGTTAAACTAGACATATGGATGGGTCTTATGTAAAAATTTCATAAATTTTGGATTGAAAATAAATTTTATAAAAATTGTAAAAATGGGCTATTCTGTGTGGTCTTAAACAGAAATACCTATTTGGTTTTTCTTAAATTTGTATTGATTGGTTACATGAATAAACTCTAAATTTTATTTTTATAAAACTAGACTTAATTATAAGCATTTTTGGCTTTGGATAAACTGAAAACATTCTATTTGTTATCTTACATGAATGATCAAATTTTATATCCTAAATCCTTCTTTGTCAAGGCATGCTTGATATAAAAATTTTATTTGTCTAAGTTAGTTGTATATACATTTCTTAATATGATTGCATGATATTTACTTGATAGATTTTTCATGAGAATATTTTTTTTATGAGGGGGCAACATGAAAGTTAGGCCTGGAACATATTTACAATGCATAAAACTTATAGAGTAAAGGGAGAAGCACCAAAAACCTAATTTAGAGAAAAACCTTGTGCATGATGTACTGTTAATTAAAGGACATTGTTTGAGACTGATTTTTGATATTGGGGTCATTAGGGGCACTAGAAAGAGTGGGTTGTAGAGCCCAAGGGTTGAAAACCCCAAAACATGCGGGGGATGGCATAATGAAAATTTACCAAACCAAGCAATCATACAAAGTAAAAATTAATAATACCAGAAGATAACGAGGAAACTCTATCACAGGAAGTTACTTGCACCTGTCCCTTGTTAGGATTTTTTTTTGGTTAAATGAGACAAAACAAAGTAAAGTGCCTATATATATATTTACATATACATATAGGTTATATAGGTTTTCAAAAGTTGCCTATAATTGTCCCGTGTTAGGAATTTTTTTGGTATAATTAGAATTTTAAAAAAAAAAAAATAGGGTTATTATAGTATGTTGGAGTTAAGTTTGAGCTTTGGTTGTGTTTGAGGGTGAAAATTTGGCTTAGGCTAGGTCGATGATTGATTGCGGTGGAGTGTGGTGGCGAGTTTATCTTGGTTGGAAGTAATGGTGGGTTTGAGTCCTCTTTTTCCTTCTCTAACTGCATATTTATCACCATTTTCTCCTTTCTCATTTGGATTGAGGTAGGATTTCTCGTCTTAATGTCTAATTATCATGGTTTAGGTAGGTTTTTGATGCTTAAGTTGTGTCTTGGGATTAGAATTTGGTCAGGTTAATGGTGGAAATGCAAAGCATATATATATACGAATGCTTACATAGAGAATTATATATACATAATAATCCAAATGCACAAATTCCTACTTAATATTATAAATTCATATATGAAGTATGTTGATGGTGGTTTATAACATGATTATAATTGTATTACATAAAAAACTTATTGTCGAGCTTGATTATGGAAATAGGAAGAAAAATTAGAAAAAAAAAAAAGAGTGACAAATTGATGTTATAGGTGTTCTGTCGTGTGCATGCTTGCAACTAGAAGTCCCTTTGTGCACATCATGGGATGCCCTTTAACTGTATCCACGCGGGAAGCCTTCTCTTGTGCACACTGTGTGCTTTTGTTATCCCACGTGCATTTCCCTGGTATAGTGTGCATGGCTGGCTAGATGATTGACCTTGTGCATGCTTATGAGCACAATGGTACGAACAATCCCCATATCACTTTAATAAATTTCGACAATGTATTTTCTGCTCGGATATGATTAAGCATGTTACTAATCGGTGTTTGTTATGTGATGTTATATAGTATATGAGATTACTATCACTAGTTGATAGGTTAAGATAATGATAATAGATAATAATGATAAAATATCATAATATGGATATACATATGATATATTAATTTTGAGTTTTGGGTGTAGAGGTACTAAAAATAGGGAGTATTAATGTATTAAAGTTTGAAAGTTTCAAAACTTGCATAGGGACGAGGTATTAACATCCAATAGGCTAATCACTTATAAAGTGAGACAAACTTTGTTTAACATGTTCACTCCCTAGCCTTAACCCAGATAGTAGATGTTGAGTCACTTATTCACTCAATCGGCTAAGTTCATACGAGATAGACATGAAATGTGCTTGTTGTACCTTAAAACTTTATACTTACGACTTCACAAAAGAACCTATAAATTCTTATTAGTTCAACTGATCATAATCTAATATTATTAAGGGGGTGTTTGGAAGGTTAAAAATTAGAAAAAGTATAATGCATTCGTAACGTTTTAGTGTTTAGAAGGCCAAACTAAAAGTTGCTGTTAGAACCTATTAGAATAGGGTTGAATGACCCGTTCCAACAATATTTTAGTTGGAATAGGACTAAATAACTTGTTACAATGATTTTGATTAGAAAAGTTGACACAAATTTGACAAAAATTTGTGAAAATTAGGATTTTAAAATAAACGCATGAAAAACAAAAAATGGTCCAAATTTTGTAAAAGTTTTTAACGTTTTGTAACTTTTTTAAACTTTAACCATCTAAATATGCCCCAAGTGTTACCAACTAGGAATGCCAAAACTACCCATATCTGACAAGTACCCACTTTACCTGTATCGTTTTGAGAGGGTAGAAGGATACTAATAACTGGAATGAGAATAGGTTCAGAGATTTTAAATTATTCCTTGAATGGGAACGAGAATAGATATAATAATCTTCACTCCGCCTGTACCCATTAATTTATATATTATATATAATATATAATTTTTAATTATTTTTATATTTGACAAGTAAATGAAGACAGGGATAGAGAATTTATTACCTAACAGGGACAAGTATAGCTTAGAAAAAATTTTTATCTCCGAAATAGGGACAAGAACAAGAAAGAATATTATTAAATTGAAACGGGGACAGAAAAATTATAACTGTCCTGTTGACATCTCTATTACAAATTACACAAGTCAATGTTGGTGTAAATAGCATCTAATTCTCAAAGAATTACTCTAGCCACGAAATTAGGGTTAGTTATATTATTTCACATGTGTTATTAAAAATTATTGTAAAGTTTTTAAAAATAAAAAAAAAAATTAGTAAAAATTTTCTTATGATATTCAAGTTCCTTTTTTTTTTTTGTAAATTTATTATTTATATTTAAAATTTATTAAACATTTAAATAGTTCACCTAAAAACCCTCAACACGTAAATAAAAATACAAAATAAAAAATAAAAAATAAAAAATTTTACTCTATTAAATTATATATCATCCAGTATCACTTTCACTCAATTTAAAAAAAAAGAACAATTAGACATTGAAACTTTAAAATATCAATTTATATCAGTTTGTTCGTTTCTTAGTTGTGATTAAAAAAAGAAAAATTATTCAATTAATGTTATCGTACAGCAAAAAAAGAAAAAAAAAATTAGGGATTAAATCTTGCAGCATAAACTTTTCCAAAAAAAAAAAAAAAAAAAAATATAGTATAAAACATTAATTCACAAAAATATACAAGTTAAAATTGTAAAACTAAAATGCTTAAAAATTTTTATATGATTAATATTTTATCCTAACAATATTAAAAAAATATTTATTTAAGTGCTTGGAGGTGCTCCACAGCATCAAATAACTTAGAATTAAGAAATTTAAAGGTTTATTTGTGAGTTTAAGAGAGAGAAAAAAAAAAAAAAACATTAATTAGGAGAGAAGAGAAAAGAGGAAAAATGATAAGTTTTTTTTTTTCATTAACTTGTTTGAGAGTTTTGGAAAGAAAAAATAATTACTTTCCTTCTTTTGATTTGTGAGTTGGGAAGAAATAAAAAGAAAATAAAAAAAAAATTATTAATATTTTACCACTATACTCTTATAATATTAATAAATAAACCTCCTATATTAAATTAATTAAATTAATTAATTAATTTATTTTAATTCAACATTGTTAATTTAGATTAATAATTTAATTAATATGAAATATATTTTATTAAATTATTTTAATAAATATCATACTTAAATTATTTGGATTACTATAAAATATATTTTATTCAATTTTTTGATAAATAAAATAATTAAATTATAATTAACGCATTTAATCTATATGAAATTAAATGATATAATAATTATATTTTATTAAATTTTTAATAGATAATATAATTAAATTATAATTAATATATTTTACATTATTCAATTAAATATTTTAGTAAATAATATAATTCATTTAATTAATTAATTAAATTAAGTTAAAATTAATATGAAATATATTTATCAAAATAAATTAAATTTTTAAAAATTAATAACAGTAAACGAAATATGAATTTGCAAACGTAATCTCAATTTTTATTTAAGAAAAAAATGACAATAAAAAATAAAAAAGCAAAGAAATGTATATAATTAAAAATAAACAAAAAATAACAATATTATCAACTGAGTATAACAAATATAACGATTCTAAAATAAGTTTGTAATGATAAAGGAATAAATATAATTAAAAATAAATATATTCAATCTAACGAAAGTTGAGGATTAAAATAAAAATTTAATGTAACCGTGTAAAGAATGAGTAAATCTAAATAAAAATAAAAGAAGCAAAAGACAAATTTAAGATTATATAAATTGATATTATAAAAACAATAAAATTTCGTATGCACACAAAATTATTACACTTGATGTAAATAAATACGGAGAGGGAATTAAGGTGGTTGATTTGGCTTTTGTTTGAACGCACAAAAAATAATAAATAAAATATTAATTTTTACTAAATCGACATGCTATTAAAAGTCATTAAAAATTTTTATTTGTTTTATAATATATTCAAAAATTATTAAAAATTATTAAAAACTTTTATTTATTTTGCTAAATATTTAAAAATTATCAAAAATTATTATTTAATTTACTATAACACACAAAAAATTTCACGCATCAACTTCTCATAGAAAACATGCTAAAAGTTGCAAATAACTGAACTTTTAAATAAATATTATCAAAAATTATTAAAAATTATTACTTATTTTACAAAATATATAAAAAATTTCACGCACCAACTTCTAACAAAAAATAAAAAAATAGTGCCAAAAGTTACAAATAACTGAACTTTCAAACTTAGCGTTACTTATTTGGTAGGATTTTAAGTTGAGATATTACGTAAGAACAAACTGTAATCAAAGTAGAATTTTAAATACAAATTCATTAATATAAAATATAATTTTTATTTTTCTTTTTCCCTCCTATCCTTTAAATTTACTAAAAAAGACTAGGACATGCCCTATGTGGGATGATCTTTATGTTTTAGCCAGAAAAACGTTCCACGACGTGGCAAAATGCCAACCAAGGAACAGATGCAGAACGTAGCAAAGCACCCGTTGCATGCACTCATCCAAAACAAAATCTACCCCATTATCCACAATAAATCACAGCCGTCTAATCACACAGATCTACGGTCAAAAACACCAAAAATCACAAACAATATCCATCAAAGTTATAAAGCAATACAATAAAGCGATA
>JAVXUM010173732.1:0-11771 GCA_035590655.1 Pouteria glomerata
CCTTGAACCCCAACATTAAATTTTTTTTTTTTTTTTTCGTGGGACTAAAAATAATGAACTCATGAAATATTATATCCCAAATTTTTTCTTTTTTTTTTTTCATCTTTTTTTCATTTTTTTCTTTTTTTTTTCATTTTTTTTTTTCATTCAGTGGCTCCTTCCTTGCACATTGTGTTACACAATTTGCACTAATATCCCATGGCATACAAGGGTTGGCTTACCTATATTTCTAAGGCTAATAGGGTTATAATTGTGGATTAAAACAAAAATTTTTTATGTATTATTATTTTTTCTAAGGCTTCAAAGTGGCTCCAAAGAAATTGTAATAAAAAAAAAAAAAATCTCAGGCCTACAAATATAGGAACAAAGGCCTAACATCACTCTCTAGGTTAATAACACTTGTCGAGACATTAATCCACACATGAAAATCAAAAATAGCATTTTATGCATTTAATACTAAAACAAAATGATGTAATAAAACTATTCAAGAAAAATGAGATGAAAGAAAGTATAAAGAATGTTAAGTATATAACTCTCAATAAATAAAATCTCAGGCTTAAAAGCTCACCAAATACAGGGTTTTAAGTATCTATCTCTATTTAAGTATACTTGAATAACTAAGTCTCATGAAATCTAATCCTTAATACATCTTTATGTCAATGGTTTAAAATGACAAGTCTACAGTACATTAGAAAATTTTATACTTAATTTTAAATTTCATTCCCTATTTCAAAATTGAAAATAAACTATTCATTATTTTCATTACCACTACCACCATCAAACTGGCTCAGGGACAAATGCAAGGTCAAGTCATGCTAAATTAAGATAGCTTTAAATTGCCTAAAATTTAAATTTTTTTTCATGCATCTCAAATTAATTCATCATGTGAACCCTACCTCCAACTTAAAATTCACATTATCCTCAATATAAAAATCATAAAGCATATGTGGGTCTGTAGTGTGCAAAAGTGAGCATGATAATTACCATAACTATAAAGGGCATAAATAAAAGTAAAGCACAAAATACCAAGCATGCATCCTTTTATTTAAGATACTTAAGGCAGAACCTATATACCATCCCAACTTAAAGTTTACAACACTCCCAACAACAACACTTATGTATATATGAAATACGAAGTGGAAGTGAAAATTAAAATAAAAAGGGAAGAAAGGATATTATCTCAAGAGTTTCCTGATTTGAGGAAAATAAAAGAGCTATACAGGAAAAACTGTTAGCATTTTTTTCTTTTTTATAAGTAAGAATCTTAGAATTAATAGAGGATAAAAAGAAAAGGAAAAATAAAATAAAAGAAGAATGAAAGTAAGTAGAAAAATAAAAGAAAAAATAATAAACAAAGAAAATCTAAACTAACAAGAAATGCGAAAATAAAGAAAGAAAAAAAAAACTAATCTACTATTGTATAAATAAAACAAAGAACAATAGTTATCCAATGCCTT
Source organism: Pouteria glomerata (assembly GCA_035590655.1). Classification (NCBI taxonomy): domain Eukaryota; kingdom Viridiplantae; phylum Streptophyta; class Magnoliopsida; order Ericales; family Sapotaceae; genus Pouteria; species Pouteria glomerata. The sequence continues at coordinate 1,458 of JAVXUM010173732.1, forward strand.
CTGTATCCCACACATCCACATATAGTTTAAGCAATAAGATGTTCTCTGTCTCCCCACAAAGCACTATAGGTGAACTCACTTAAGATGTAAAACACATTGAAGGATGATAGGCTTAGTGGGGTTCATAAAAACCTAAATGAGGCTATAATATAGGAAAAGACATGGACCTGGTGGGTTCAATTAATATCTTGATACCTAAAAAGTCAATGTAAATTTCCTCACCCCTATTATGGTCAGTCTCATTATAGTCACTAATCCCTGGGTAAGACTCTTAGATGGGGCTATGTCAAGAGGTAAACTAATGAGATGTTCCTCTTGCCCTAGAGGTACCAAGAATGAGTATGCTCCAAGTGTAGAGAACACTGCAGTGGTTTTGTGGGAATTCTTAAACCCTAAACATGGCCCAAAATTATTTATATATATGAACATGGCGTGTGGTTGTGTGTTTTCTAGTATCCTCTCGACATCTAGAAAGTCTGTGCACCCTATTTTTTGGTTGTTGCCACTTTCCTACATGTGTCATCACTCGTATACCATACACATTCAAATCTAACTGTATGATTCTCAATTGGGATTAAGGCAGAAGAGAAAAATTGTGCACCACTTTTACATTCAGGCCTATCTATCGATCTGTTAAAGGATGATAAAGGAAATTCACACTTATCATAGTCTTGTGGTGCTGAAGTAAGAACCCAACCACAATTCGAATCATACTTCCACTCAAATATAAGGGTTTCAATAACTAAGTCGTCATGTGTATTAGCCCCAATAAAAGAAGATATATTAGATGAATATATATTCGATGTAGTCTCAGTGAGTGGTGTGATAGAACACGAAGAAACTAAAGTGACGGGCTGACTAATATGCTCCCCTGAACTTATAGTGTTAATGCTCTTAGAATGAATATCTGAACTCTCTAAGGTCACCTAGGTTGTCAGGGTGGTTTGAACTTCAAGCTCTATAGTAGTATTGATTGACATGTCCTCTGGACTCTTAACATATAAAGTCTCATGTAGGTTAGAGGTCAGGTAGGATTGAGTCAAAGGATTCATCCTCTTCACTATCCCAACCATCGTTAGGACAATCGCACCACTCAAAGTTAAGGCTTTTGGATTGAGCAGTTCTCGTGCAAATGACAAAGAAGCCTTAGATTTAGCAATTTCTTCTTCAATGAGTAGTCGAACACTGGGACATATATCATGCTTAAACAATAGATCTTCTAATATAGAGTCAGTATGTGAAGTCTCATATGCACTAAAATCTATTTTTAAATTAATTTTTTCCCTAGGTTGAGTGTGCTCATAGAGTGACTCAAAAAAATCTCATGCCTCATCTAGAGTAAAGTCAAGAAATTTATTCTTAGACTACTCCTTAAGAGTTTGGCGCATCTTTTCAAATAAACCACTGTAAAAATTTTTAATGATGCACCATAACTTAAGACTACAATTTGAGTAAGAGTTTAATATATTTTTGTACCTCTCCCAACACTGATAAGTTTCTTCGCCATAATTTTGAGAAACAATTTCAATTTCAAACCGTATAGTAAAGTTTTGAAAATTGGGGAGAAACATTTCAATAAAATTATTGTATAACTCTTCCCTAGTATTAATGGAGCAAGTAATGGCACTAAAGTAATTATCGGTCACTCCGCGTAATGAGAATGGGAAAAAATTATATCTAAAGTTGTCATCTATATAACCATTCATGCAATAAAAACAAACTGTCTTAAATTTTTCTAAATGAAATCTAGGATCCTCATGTTCACATCCATAAAATTTAGGTAGCCTAGAAAAGGTTTATAAACAAAAATCAATTCCATAAATACTACCTAAATAACCTATGAATAGGTGAGTAGTGTCCGGTGAACTAGAATTATAAGAAAAGCAATCTATGTTCCGTAAATCATTTTTTTTTTTTTTTTTTGGAATAAATGGAAACTAAAGAAACCTAAGATAACCTAAAAACTTAGATTGGCTCCCCGGCAACGGCGCCAAAAACTTAACCGCTTCTAGAATATGCATCTAAAATCAACCCCTAAGTACAAGGGTGTGCGGTGTAGTTTTACCTGGTAAGTCCAGGATCATATCCACAGGGAGCCTAAAGTTTTAGTTCTAGGTTATCAAGGTTTTCTAATCCTAAGTGCGCAGCAAAATAAATAAATGATTTGATTAGTTTCTTAGAAATAAAATCTTGCACTAAATTTCCTAAAAGACAGAAATTAAAGCAAATAAGAAAACCAATCAAATTTACTATATAAAAATAGCAGTTGAAATTTCTAAATGCAAATAATGGAATATAACCTTGATTTGATGGTCAATTGTTAGGTGAAGGAAAATCTTCTAATTTAAAACCCCTTTTATTTCTACTGCAATTCAAATTTCACATTTTTTTGAAAAGAAGAAAAATAAGAATTGGAAGATAGCTCGTTAAGAGTTTAATTTTCCACTTACTCAACTTCGTACTCACGTCGAATGGATTACGAAGTAAAAAAATTTTCTTCTAAAAAGTTCATGATTTTGGATTCAATTTGTTTACACCTAAGGTTCGAAAACGGGTTTAAAGAACCAAAAGTCTTTTCCAGTGATTTCAGAAAATATGGATAAAGAACTTTGTCTTCAAATGTCTTTTCGTAAATCAAATTAAAATCCAAAGAAGGTATATATACACTTACGTATATACCCTTAGGGTTTTCAATAACCTAAAGTTTCTTACCTTACTTTATAATATCAAACCAAGGCTATAAGTTTTTTAGCCTAACATCATTGTAATAAACGTAAACAAACAATAATAAAAATAACCTAAACTGATTAAACAAGAAAGTTGGAGAACACAAAAATAAACTCCGCAAGAAATAAACCCTAAGTTCTAACTTTGCATACAAAATATCATTCAATCACAGAAAAGTGCTACAAAACAAAAAAAGAAACAATGCAAAGAATCAAAGAACTAAACTATATTTATGAAACTGACAATCAAATGCTACTGTACTTCGATGATCATTTAAATAAATAACGTAGGAAAAGAATAACAGAAACTGAACAGGAAACAACAGTAATAGACTTCCCAATCATTTTCACAAACTCACTAAACTCTCAAAAGAGTAGAGAAACATCTAAACCTAAACTACTAGGAATGGCTGATAAAAGAATCCCCTGAACGTACTTAAGTTCTCTATTTATATACATCATAAAAACCCTAGCAAAAAGACCACACGAACTTAAGCTGGACCTTCCTGGTTTGGACCAAGAAGCTAAGTGGTCTGGACCACCGAGACTATCTTCATAAAGCTAATTTGGGTGCTAGTCTGGATCGGGTTAAGGGGTGGTACGGACCACCAAGGCTTTGATCTCTTCCTGGCTTGATTCTTTAGCTCTAAACATGGCCTCGATCCCCCCTCAACTTCGGTTGTTGTTTCTTTTTGCTCTCTTGCTATTTTTTCTTTGTTTTCTTCATCACTTGTCAAAGAATAATCCTCATTTTCACTGCATTTAAGAAAACAAAGAACATAAGTATAAAATATAACAAACTAAACAACTTAAAAACAAAATGCATGTAACATGTACTAAGTTATTGAGTTTGTAATTACACTTTTCAAGTATAATCAAAGTTCTAGAAAGAATTCAATGACCAATACTTGGACTTCGTCAGCCAAATTGAGGAAGCTATGAATATGGATGGGAGGCAGTAATGCAAACGATAGGCATTGACACTTCCTCACAAACATATAGGAATGTCCATTTCCCCAATCTGGAGGGAAGCATTAATCCATTTAGCTTTGAAATGAATTAAAAAAGTTTCAAAAATACTGCTATCAGACAGGAGGGTGCCTCTGAAGATACAAAAGGAGTTAAAAAAAGTGACCTTGAGAAGGCTTCTTCTGCTTAAGTGGTTCAGATTTTAGAAGATCCGGAGACTCTACAAAGCATGATGGAGTCTTTAAGGCAATCCATCTACTGGACTTCAGGACTCTGAATACCTAGAAGAGTGAGACTCGAGAGTTTTCTTTTTAATTTTTCTTGATTTTCGCCTTTCCGTGTGCATTTGTTTTGTTTATAATAAAAACTGTGTAGAATGATTTTTAAACCCTTAATGAAAATCTTCAACTAATTCTGGTCCTTTCTTATTTACTTGTATTGTTATCCATAATTTCCTTACAATAGTTATTTTGACTTGCACAACAATCCCTATTTGGTGACACCGGAACAGATAATTGAATCTCTTATTGAAGACGAAGCCATTAAGGCTGCCGAGGATCATATCAAGTATCTGGTCAACAAAGTTATTAATGATCCTGACCTTCCTTCGAAACAGTTTCCATTGAATCCGTCACTTTTTAAAGATGTAAACATTTTTTGTAATGGAATTTGGCCCTTATGACAAAATGTACCTTGTACAGTTCAATAAAAACTCTTAGTTACCGAATATTGTCATAAGTATTTGTGAAAATTGTTCTAGATTACCTTAATAATTTTACCCAACTTTTGATTCACAATTTCAAGTATCGAAACCTAATTGTTTCAATGAAAGAATATTGTTTAAAAAAAAAGCTGAGCATAGAAAACAATAAGTTTTTTTTTTTTTATGTACAGACTCAAGCTATTACTCACGAGTTCTATCAAGCTCCTATTGGTACAATAAAAACAAAGTTAGATTTTGGGCAATAGTGTTCGGGTGTCTACTTTCTCTTTTAAATTTGAGAAATTCCAACAGCCGATCATGTATGATGTGGTCGGCAATATATGAAACCTCATCTGAGTAAGAGTAAAGTTCACCTGCAACTTGACATTTCAACTCACCCAAAAACTTGAGGTAAAGGAATAAAACCTTTTTAGCTTGTTGTCTATAATAATCGATGATTTAGTACTTTCTTGAACTTCGTAATAATGAAACAACTCTTTTCTGATTTTTCTTCGAAGCTTGCTAACATGGCAGTGCTCATTTGAACTATAACTGGATTAACTAGTAAGGGAGCACTTGCAAGAACCACCACTGGATGGAACCTAGTGGGACAATGCCCATGCTTGTGAGTACCACCGTTGGATAAAGCTAAATGGGGTAAAGCTTGTAAGGACCTCCACTAGACAGAATCTAGTGTGGCAATTTTCTTGCTTGTAAAAACCACTAGATGGAACCAAGTAGGGCAAAGCTTACAAGGATCTCCACTGGATAGAACGTATTAGGAAAATTCTGATGCTTGTAAAAACCACCATTAGACAAAGCTAAATAGGTGAGGCTTGTATGACTCCAACAAGATCTTGAAAATATTTATTTTTCGTTCTTTCTTGCTTAGGCTTACTCATCAAGTGTGAATTACAAAAAACACTTAATCAATGAATAAATAGAATATCAACAATTTAAATATAAAATACCCTTAAATGCATGGCATTTCATGGCCTCTTCACGGGTCTCCCTTCTGAGTCTTCAAGTCGATAGGCTCTATTGCCGAGCACTTCAATTACTTGAAATGGTCCTTCCCAATTAGCTCCCAGTTTGCCCTCAATCAGATCTTTCCTCGCTCCTATCAGCTTCCTGAGGACATAATGCCCGACCTTGAATTCTTTTGCGTTGACTATTTTATTAAACCTTCTCCTGGTTTCGAGTTAATAGGCTACCAATCTGATTGCTGCCATCTCCCTTTTCTCTTCGAGCAAATCCAGGCTTACCCCCGTTGCTTTATCATTTTCTCATTGATCAAATATAATGGTACAGATGGTTGGCATACCAATTTCCAAGGGAATAATGGCCTTTATAACATAAGCAAATGAAAAAGGAGTTTCTCCAATCAATCTTCTTGGGGTTGTCTTATATGTCCATAGAATTGAAGGCAATTCCTCAATCCATCTTCTTTTGGCAGCTTCAAGTTTTTTTTTAATGCCACTAAGGATGATTTTATTGGAAGCCTCAGCTTACCCATTGCTCTACAGATATGCTAGAGTGGAATAAACATTTTTGATACCATAACCCAAGCAGTAACTTCTGAAAGGAATGCTATTAAACTTAGTGCCATTGTCAGAGATCAATGTCCTCAAGACGCCATACCTTATAATTATATTTTTCCAAACGAAACGAATAGTATCTACATCCTTAATATTTGTTAGGGGCTCTACTTCAATCTACTTATTAAAATTGTTAGTGTCGACCACAAGCCACTTACGATTTCCTATAGCCACGAGCAGTGGTCTCATAATACCTAACTCTCATTATGCAAATGATGATGGGCTAATCAATGGACTAAGCTCCCAAACAGGTTGATGTGGGACCAAAGAGAATTTCTAGCACTTCTTGCATTTTCTGACATAAGTGTGGGCATCTCTCCCGATCTTTGGCCACCGATATCCTTAAGTTATGGCCGCCTAATATGTGCTCCACAAAACCCTTCATGCAACTCATAAAGAAAATCTTCAACTTCGTCAAGGTGAACACAGAGAAGGTAGGGCCAGTGAAGGATTATCTATATAATTTTGAATCAGGAGAGAGATAAAACCTCGCTGTCTTTATTTTCAGCTTTCTTGTTTCTACCTTGTCATTGGAAAAGACACCATCCTTCAAATAACTAATTAATGGGTCCATCCAAGAGGAACTAGATGTAATGCAATTAACAGCTTCCCCATCTGCTATGCTTGGTTTCTCTAAGTATTCTATGAAAATAGTATTGCTTAATCTCATGCTCAGGGATGCGGCCAATATTGCCAAGGCATCTACATGGGTGTTACAGTTACGACCCACCAACTTTTTTCCAATAACATTAAGGTCTTCCAACTTTCACTTGGTCAATGCCAAATATTCCGCCATTCTCTCATTTCTGGCCACATAGTCCCCCTTTAGTTGATTAGTAACCAATTGGGAGTTCATTTTGGTCATCAAAATTTATGCAAACAACCACCAAGCTAGATCCAATCTTGCTAGTAGAGCTTCATACTCAGCCGCATTATTTGTCACTTCGAACCCCAGCTTGATGGCGTACTCAATTGTGACTTCTTTAAGGGTATTTAGTACCACTCTAACGCCTGATCCCTTCTTTAATGACGACCCATCAACTTCAACTTGCCACAATAGAAAGGATTCTTGCTCCTTGGGGTTAATCTATAATGTCAACACTTCTTTCTTTTGTTGAAGAATGGGCGAAGAAAATTGATTACACTTGAAAATTATAATTACTAACTCAATATTTTAATATAGAATGATGCATTATTTTAATAAACTCTTTTACTTTTGTTATTTTATTACTTATGTGAGTTAATTTTTTAAATGTAGTGAGAAAAATGGAATTTTGATGATTTGTAGCGAAGAAAATGGTCCTAAGCTCGAAATAGTCAAGGACTTGTACAGTAGAGTTTTACTAAACACCTTATGATGTTCTAGTCATAACTTTTTGGTCCAAAATCCGATTGATACGATTCTTCTTCGATTGGAAATAAGACTTAAAGGGCTACAACTTTTATGTTTTAGCCAAAGCCTGAATCCCTCGTCTTCAAGGTCAAAATTGCATTAGCAGTTCAAAATAGAAAGCTGTACAGCAGAACATCCAAGCTGAGCAAAATTGAAGAGGAGACTCTCGGCCGTCCGAACGCCCAAGGCTACTGTCCGGACGGTGTGGCATCTAAAAGTTCCATATTTTCATTATTTCTTTAGGGTTTTGTAAGGCTATAAAAGCCAAACACTTAGGACTTTTCAGGGGACTTTTCTAGACTACTTCCAACCGCTTTCTTTAGTTCTTTAGGTTTTAGTTTAGGTTTTTCTATTTTTATTTTTATTTTTGAAGTTCGTTAGTATATTCATCAATCCCGTTTTGATTTTGGTTGGTTTTCATTTTGCATCTTCAAAGTACGGTACGTTATTTATTTAATGTAATCAAGAATCTCGTTCTTTAATGGTTTATGGTTAAATCTTTATTTCTTTGTATGTTTGAATGTTCTTGAATGCGTAGTTGAAACCTAGGATTTAGTTTTTGTGTTTTCTCATTTTCTTGAATAATATTTTTAGGTTATTTTGATTCTTGATTGGTGATGTTTATTACTAAAATGCTAGGCTAGAAACTTAAATCTTGGTTTGGTGTTTCGAAATAGGGTGAAGAAATCAAGTAACCTAAAGCCCTAAGTGTATATACACAACGTGTATACGTAAGCGTATATACACCTTCTTAGGATTTTATTTTGATTTACGAAAAGATCTTAGAAAACAAGAATCTTTGATCATATTCCTGTAATCACTGATAAAAATTTTTGGTGCTTTAAAAATTCTTTCGAAAACCTTAACGTAAACAAAGTGAATCCCAAACCATGCATTTTTTTAATAAAAATTTTTCAACTTCATAATCCATTGGACGTGAGTATGAAGTTGCGTAAGTGGCTAATTAAACTTTTAACGAAATATTTTCCAATTCTTTTTTCCCTTCTCTTTAAAAAAACGTAAAATTTGAAGTGCGGTAAAAACTTAGGGGTTTTAGTTATAAGATTCTTATTCACCTAAAAATTGAACACCAAATCAAGATTACATTACCTTGCTTGAATTTAGAAATTCTTATTTCTGCGTATTCTTATAAAAGTTATTTAGTTACCAATTTAGTTTCCTTAATTGTTGTAGTTATTGTTCTTTAGGAAAATCAGTTAAAGATTTTATTCATAAGAAACAAACCACTCTCCTTAGTTATTTTTCAGCACAAGTAGAATCACCTGGAAAAACTTAGAAACTAAAACCTTAGGCTCCTAGTGGATACGATTCTGGACTCACCAGGTAAAACTACACCGCACATCCTTGTACTTAGGGGTTAAGTTTAGACGCACATTCCAATAGTGGTCTTCTTGTATGTTTTTGGCTTGATATGGCCACTCCGATCGATATTAGTCTTCGAGTGCATCAGTAGAGGCCATTCTTGACTTCTAAACCAACTTGACCCTTAATTCTAGATTTTGGATCTTTCATTGATGCAGAGAGTGTCTCTTTTGTGACTTGAACATGCTTGTGTAATCTGGTGACTTTCTGCTTTGATCTAGTCTTTAAGCTTAACTTTTCCCTAACTCTAAGGGTACAACTGACATTTTGCTAAACTTCTACTTTTTGTTGATTTTTGGCACTTTGACATGTCCTACAATTAAGGAAACTTACTTAGTAGAGCATCATTTAAGTAAAAGTATTCAATACTATAAATATTAAATAAAGGGGCAAAATTGAAGTGTTAACATTACCACAAAAAGGACAACTTTGGTTTGGCCGGTGAGAAAAGTTATCATTGATTGCACTATAAAAAGTGCAATTACAAACTTCAATATAAGGATCAAAGGAAGGATTTGTGTATTAAAAAGAGAAATTTATTAAGTTTAATATATTAATGTGAATTGTGATAACTTGCAGGTGTTTGTGGAGGAAAATAGCAGAAACTGGGCAAAAAGCAGGAAATCAGGAAAATGGTTCGAACATTGGTTCGAACCACAAGCTGTTTAAACATTGGTTCAAACAGTAGAGAGCATGGCAACCAACAACAGAAAAAAAATTGGCTAAGTATAAAGAAAGTGGTTCGAACGATACATGGTTTTAACCACTGTTAGATCAACAGAAGAACAACAACACTTAGAGGCCTCGAAAAAGTCTAAGTCCAGAGATTGATTTGAACGTTGGTTCGAACAGACATTTATTCGAACGTTGGATCAATCAATAGAGGCCACAGTGAGTTGAATTTTGAAAAAATGACTAAGTGTTGAAAGTGAAGTTCAAACATGTGTTTGAACCACACCATGTTCGAACTATGGTTCGAACAACAGAGGCTGATGCAGAGATTCAAGACGAGAAAATTTTTAAGTGTTTGAAAATGGTTCAAACGCTTGTTCGAACCATGTCCTGTTCGAACACTAGTTCGATCACCAGAAAGATAAGCAAGGTCAAATGATGGAAAAATGACTAAGTCCGAAGAAGCAGTTCGAACGTTGGTTCGAACCATAGGCTTGTTCGATCATTCGTTCGAACCATTATCCTTCTACTGTATTTTGTGATTCAGCCTGATTGGAAGGGGTAATTTTGTACTTACATTTTTTATTGTATATAACCACCTGAGAGGTTGTTTAAGAGGGAGTTAGTTTTTTTAGATACGTACATTTCAGTTTTCAGATTTCTTATTTTTGTAGAGAGAGAAAGTAGATCTAGTTCAATTTTTGTTAAAGTTTTGTTCCAATTTTCTAGAATCTGAACAGAATTCTTGTTTCTTCATGGAGATTATCTTTCATTATGAGTGAGTAGTTCTTTCTCTTGGATTCAATGTAAGCTCTATGGATGGATTATATATGCATTTCCAGATTTTGAGTTTAATGTTAGATTCCTTGG
>JAVXUM010173742.1:0-11770 GCA_035590655.1 Pouteria glomerata
TAAGTCCAGTTTTTAGGCCGTTATATAGCAGTTTTATTTTGTGGGTCCACTACGTGACTGATGCGTTAGCTCTGATCTGATAACGTGTGTTTCATATTATGCTTGCCTTACACTCACTCCCTGGGTCTCCGAACTTGGGGCATGACATTCTTAATTTAACTATAAAAGAGGGAGTGGATAGTTTAGATACCTCTATTTATAAAATAAAATAAACTGCACTTTCTATTATGAGTTTTTCAAAAAGAGTTCATATATTTAAAAATATATGTAATCAATTAGATTTAAAACCTAGAAAATTGCCTATTGAAATTCATATAAGATGGAGTTTAACTTATATTATGTTGAAAACGGTTGTTAAATATCAATGAGCAATTAAATTATTTATTTTAAATAATTAAGCCATTGGTTTAGAAACTATTTTGAACATTGATTGGACCAATGCAATTTTTTATAAAGATTATTTACATGTTTTTTATGTTGCAATTAAAATATTTTGCAGGGTTTATTCTCCTACCTCTTCTACAGTTCTTTTTTAATTGGCTACTATTGATGATATTTTTAAAAAATATCTTACCCAACCCTATTTCATTAATATGGTTATTAAAATGATGGAAAAATTTAATAAATAATTTAATATGTTTTGGTTATGCAACTATTTTATACCTTAGATATAAAAGAAAAAGATAATTTTTTTGTATTCTTAGAACTGCTGTATGGTCATGAAAGTGCTAAAGAGCAATTAAATAATATTAAAGAGTAATTGAAAGTTATAGTAGGTCAGTATGATACTAATAGTGCACGTGCCCAACCGACAACCACCCTCTCATCCTGAAATATTGACGGACAGATGCATTAATAAGTGGTAGCTCATCTTCATCCGATCTATAACCTTTTTTGGGTGCATCTTCAGTACAAAATAAAAATGACTTCAATCATTTAAATTTGCAGAAAGGATAATAGTCTAAGTTTTCAGTCTTTTTAACTTTACTAGCAATATCCTTGCATCTTTAGTTTTTATCATAGCATCTAACCAAACATTCAGTGCAAGTAAGCGCGTTATTAATAATCATAGGAGTTGATTGGCCTTAAATACAATGGAAGCCTTAATGTGTTTGGAAGATTGGTATCTCGCTGAAAAAAGAAATTAATAAGCCGACAAAAAAGAGGAACTTGTTCTTAACTTCAAAGTAATATATTTAGATGAAATAGAAGAACATGGTAGTGATGATTGAAAATGATGTATTAATATAGTAATATTTACAAATAACAGTCAGGCTTATAGGTGCCAATCTAGTTGGGATATATAAGATATACTTATTTCTCTATTTTTTTTTTTTTTTTTACAAGTCTACATTTGTAAATTTGTAATGCCAATTTAATTGTTTATTTTTTAATAAATTTTAATTTTTATCAATGAATGTTCTAATATGTTTGTATGAATTTTATTTAATTTATTAAAAGTATTAAAAATAATAAAAAAATATTAAAACATTCTTTCGAATCAACTAGAGCGAGTTAGGGGCGATCATTGGCGACCCTCGCTTGACCTTAGGAGGAGAAGGGTCGGCAGGGATGTGCCAGCTATGGGTCGGATTAGTCACAAGGTCGAACCGGACTGGACCCTATTACACCACTAAACCCTTAAGCACGGATTCGCTAGTCGCTACTATTTGTACATTGCAAACCCAAAATTAATAAAAAATTAAATTGAAACACTATTCTTGTAAATCTGGTTTATTCATTTTTCTCAACATAGAACCAACCGCCCCTCCTCTTTCTTTCTCTAGGTGACGATCAGTGCAAGGATATTTTGCAGAGCGGGATGAACTCATCAAATCAACCCCCTCAACAAATCTGTCCTTTCGATACCGACGCTTACAACCCCTTCCAGCTCGCCATCTCCGCACCTGAGCCAAACCCTAACCCCAATTCCCTCTCAATCTGCATTCCTAATCCTTCTCCAAATTCAATATCAACCTCCGATGCAAACCCCAACTCGAATGTTAATGCAATTGTTAACCCTAATTCGAATCACCTTCTCTCGCTGTATGTCCCCAGAAAGCGAAGACGAGGTAGATCCCGCAGTACAATGACGTCTGTATCCTATCAGAATCAGGTGTATCACAATCACATGCCTTTCTTTTCAAACAGATCCATTGACGCTAGCAAGGGGGAATTGTCGATGCCTTCTTCGTCAGCTTTCTCTGTCACACCTCAAGTACAAATTCCTAGTGCTTTGAATGCTAATTATTCCTACCCTAATTCTTCCACACAAACTGTTCCTGATGTGTCTGATGAGATCATTGTGATTAATAAAGAAGCCACTGCAGAGGCTTTGGTTGCACTTACTGCTGGCTTTCCAGCGGACCATCTCACTGATGAGGAAATTGATGCAAAGGTTGTTTCTGCTGTGGGTGGAATTGAACAGGTTAATTACATTCTTATTAGGAACCACATTATCTCAAGGTGGCGTGAAAATGTGTCTAATTGGGTCACAAAAGAGATGTTTGTTGATGTTATACCTTCACACTGCAGTAAACTTTTGGACTCTGCCTATAATTACTTGGTTTCACATGGATACATTAATTTTGGGGTTGCCCCTGCAATTAAGGAGAGAATTCCATCAGAACCTGGCAAGCCAAATGTCATCATTATAGGGGCAGGACTGGCAGGTTTGGCTGCTGCGCGGCAGCTACTGACCTTTGGGTTTAAGGTGACCATTTTGGAGGGTAGGAAACGTGTAGGTGGGCGAGTTTATACGAAGAAAATGGAGGGAGCGAATAAGACTGCTTCTGCAGATTTAGGAGGGAGTGTATTGACAGGTACACATGGGAACCCACTTGGGATTTTGGCCAGGCAATTGTCATATCCTCTTCATAAGGTGAGAGACAAGTGCCCACTCTACAGTTTGGATGGAAAACCTGTTGACCCAGACATTGATTCAAAAGTGGAAACTTCTTTTAACCGGCTTTTGGACAAAGCAGGTCAACTTAGGCAATTAATGGGTGAGGTTTCACAGGACGTTTCCCTTGGTGCGGCATTGGAGACATTTTGGCAGGTTTATGGGGATGCTGTAAACAAAGAAGAGATGAATCTATTTAATTGGCATCTTGCAAATTTGGAGTATGCAAATGCAGGTTTACTTTCTAAGCTTTCACTTGCATTCTGGGACCAAGATGACCCATATGATATGGGAGGAGATCACTGTTTTGTGCCTGGAGGAAATGGGCGGCTGGTTCAGGCTTTGGCTGAGAATATACCAATCCTTTTTGAGAAAACTGTGCATACTGTTCGTTATACTAGTGACCAGGTGCAGGTTGTTGCTGGGAGCCAAGTCTTTGAGGGTGATATGGTACTGTGCACTGTTCCTTTAGGGGTGTTGAAAAGCGGTTCTATTAAATTTATTCCAGAGTTGCCTCAAAGGAAGCTTGATGGGATAAAGAGGCTTGGATTTGGGTTGTTAAACAAGGTAGCTATGCTTTTTCCTCACGTGTTTTGGGGCAATGACCTTGATACGTTTGGCCATCTTTCTGATGATCCAAGCAGCAGGGGAGAATTCTTTCTTTTCTATAGCTATGCAACTGTAGCTGGCGGTCCTCTGCTGACTGCTTTAGTGGCAGGCGAAGCTGCACATACGTTTGAGAGCATGCCTCCCACTGATGCTGTGGCCCGGGTTCTTCAAATTCTTAAGGGTACGTACACATGTATATGTGTATGCTGTATGGTGGTGTATTAGCCATATCTAAAATTTTGGATTTGAAAACTTGACAATTTTGAAAAGAAAATTTGTGAAACCTTTAGTAAATGGATGTAACCTATTTATGGTGCGTAATTCAATATATACCAATTATCCTCTTGTAAATTTAATATTACTACTGGTTGAACCTTTTTTTTTTTTTTGGATTAGTAATCAAAAGATGTATAAATGAAGCATCAAGAATATGCAAGAAAAGATTACCCAATAGGTCGTGTTACAACCCCAAGTTATTAATGAAACTTAAAAAGGAGAACAACTCTGGATCTTTGCTTCACTCTATCAACCTATATAAATTGGACAAAAGACAACTTGTCAGTCTATGCAAAGAAAATTCTGTCCGTAAAAGATCTTCTATTTCTTCCCTACCGACAAAAGAATACGAAAAGTGATAAATTCCATACTGTCTATGTTTGAGATTTTAGCATGCCAAGTGTCCAAAAAATGCTTCATCCTCTTCAGAAACACCCAATTTATGTTGAAGCACGACAAAGATAGGTTAAAATCCAAAGCGCTCCTTTGTAAACAAACATTTTGCGAACAAATGCTAAATGGTTTCACTCGTGATTTACAAATACTGCATATATTCAGAATTATTAACTTTCTTTTCTCCAAATTATCCAATCTCAAAATTTTCCTTATACCAAGCATCACACAAAGTATTACACCTTTGGTGGATCCCCTCTCCAAATTTTGTCTCATGGAAAATCCACCCCCTACTACCCACAAAAACCTTATACAAAGACTTCACTTGGAACGCACCAGATGTCAATGTCTAGTTAACTTATCTTCCCTGCCCTTCACCTTAAAAGAGTGCAGAAGTTGTAACCAACGAATGTAACCTTCCATCTCCCAATCTTGTTACTACCTCTTCAATCTAGTCTTCTTGGTAAAATTTTCCCCCTCTTAAATCTTGTACTTGTCAACTACAACTTCTTTATTTTAAGCCAAGGTGAAAATTTTTGGAAACTCTCTCTCAAGCATCTCCCTTCTAGCTAACGATCCTTCTAGAATTTCACTTTATCGCCTCTCCCACTTACATTGAGCCAAATGAGTTAAAGGCTGGCCAAAGTGTTCAGATGCTCTTCCAAATTTTTAAATTGTGGGAAACTGTTGTAGTTCTAGTGGTCCAATCACACAACTCGATCTCTTATTTAGCACAAATCATCTATCTCCAAAGCCTCTCTCATGCTTTAGCAAATCGTCAGATCCACTTCCCCAATAGGGCTTCATTGAAGGATTCATTCTTCTTATTCCCACACTTGCTTACCTAAAAGGTTGACACATTGTATCCCAATTTACTAGGTGATACGTAGTATCCTTTCTAAGCCTCTCTAAAGGAAATCTCTTTGCATTTTCTCGAGTCTCTTTGTGATGATTGCTAGAATGGGGAACACAGACATGGAGTAGATTGGCAAGCTAAGAAGCATGGATATGGATACGATATGGGTACGGATACAGATGCGTTAATTTTAAAAAAATGAGGATACGGGTACGGCAGGGATATAGTTAAAAAATATAAATTTTGTATATTTTTATTAGTCATATATATGAATATGACATTTACAACAAAATTAATTTAATATATAATTCAATATACAAAATATAACAAAATCTAATATATAAGATTTTATAATTTTAGGAGTTTAAATTACTTAAATCTAGATTTTTCTTAATTATATATTTGAAGAAAAATGATAAAATAATAGGATACGTCGTATGGTATATCCGATACGTATTTTGAAGTATCCGAAGAGTATGTATATCCGATACGTATCAGATACGGATATGGCACCCATTTTAGAGTATCTGTGCTTTCTAGTTGGCAAGCTTGACAAGTTGCTTTGGATTAGAGTTACTCTAGCCACTTTGGTGAGGTAATTTTTCTTTCAACTTGCAAGTCTCCTTTGGAAATTATTGATCACGTGGTCCCAAATTGTTTATATTTTGTGAGAAGTGCTAGTGGGAGTCTCGAGTATGGTGTTGGAAGCAACCTTTGTTTACACTTGAAGATTGCACACAATGCATTCTTTCTCGGCAGCTCCTCCATTGGAGTTAGTTTTGTTCACCCCATATTGACACACAAGCTATAATCACCACAAAACATAAGAGGATACACCTAAGATGTCCAAATTGTCATTCATAAAGAGAAGATTTGAGATTACCACTCGAGGAATTACTGCCCTCAACTGCAAAACCATCGCTGAATCCATGTTGCTTTGTCTTCTTCAAAAATGTATTAAAAGCTTTTGTCACCAAAATGAACAAAGGAGGGGAGATATGGTCCCCTTGTCTAAGCATCCTTGATGAATCAAAGAAGCTTGCAAGCCTTCCTTTAATCAACACAGAAAATCTGACTCTGGATTTATATCAAAGAATTCATTGTCTTCATTTTCCTCTATAACCCATCCCCTATAAAATTTGTAACATGAAGCTCTAGTTAACATGGTTGTATGCCTTCTCCATATCAAGCTTACAAATGACCACTTGCTCTCTGCTTTTAATTCTTGAATCCGCAACTTCATTAGCCACAAGCACCTCATTAACAATTCGATGACCCTTCACAAATACATTGAGTTTCCAAGACTAACTCACAAATGACCTTCTTCAGTCTCATTGTCAAGACTTTAGCTATTAGCTTGTATAATAGCCCCACTAGCTTATTGATCTGAAGTCTATATTCACTGATTTTTTTTTTTTTTCTTTTTTTGAAATAAGTGCGATGGATGTCAAATTATTACTTTCTCGAACTTACCGATCTTAAGAAACTCTAGAAACAGTTGCAAAATATCCTATCTTAAAATGTGCCAGTAGTGTGTGAAGAATGGTATGTTCCATTTGGCCCTAGAGTTTTATCCCCGTTCATTGACTTTAAGGCTGGCTAAATTTCTTCTTTGGAAATTCACTTTCCTGATTGGCCCTTAATTATAGTCCTACATTTCTCTGATTCCTTAAAGAGATTAGCATAGAAGTCTATGATACATTCCTTAATCTCCTCTTCATGCAGTAAAATTCTAACATCAATGCTTATCCTATCAATTTGGTTAAACCATCTATGACCACTTGCCATCTCATGAAATAATTTTGAATTGCTATCACTTGATTTGAGCCATAGTGTGTGACAGATTGGCTGTGATGTGGCCAAGCCGACGCGAGGCTGCGTGAGCTACCACTGAGGTGCAGTAAGCACTCTTGTCCTACATCACGTGGGCAAGCTGAGGTGAAGTATCACATATGTAATATTCAATATCTCCTAACTACAACGTGTTTTAAAGCCTTATGGTTGTTGGATTCTATTGGAACTCTTGAGGTTAAATGTTGCTTGGGTAAGAGTCATACTAGGATGCATGACAACCTAGGAAGTATTCACGTTACACCTAAGGATGTGGGTTGTTACAAATGATATTAGGGCTAATGCCTAGCCAAAAGCTTGGGGCCAACGTGAGGATGCACGCTAGAAAGGGGGGAGATGTGATGGATCAACGGTGATGTGGGTGAATTGATGAGAGGAGTTACCATTGAGGTGCAGTGAATTACTTCTATCCCACATTGCTTAGGTAAGCTAAGGTAAAGTGCCATATATGTAATATTTAATATCTCCAAGTTTAACTTGTTCTAAAGCTGTGTGAGCATTGGATTTTGTTGGCACTTTAGAGTTAGGTGTGCTTGGGCGAGCGTAATACCAAGAGAGGTGACCCTCTGGGAAGTCATCGTATTGCACCCAATTAACCCCAAAGTGGAGTATTGTATTGTGGGGATACAGGCCATTGCACATAGTGCAATTAACCCCAAAGTGGAGTATTGTATTGTGGGGATACAGGCCATTGCACATAGCAGCCTAAATTTTTGTTGCCAACTCATCTCCTCTCTATTTTAGCAATCTTCCCAAACACCTTTTTTAACTCTCCCCTTCTCATCAGCTCCACCTCTGATAAGACTCCCTCCGCTTGTCTTCCATCCAATTTTGAAATATCTTCAATCAGCCTTGCTTTATTTACCTTGGTGGACCCGAGATGATGCTTATTCCACACTCTAAATCTATCTTGAGCCTTCTCAGTTTTACTTCAAAAACGAAGCTTGGATTGCCCTCCACTTGGATAACTACTTCGTTATCCTTGAACCAAATCATTGAACTCTCTTTCTGCAGCCATATATTATTGAACCTAAATGGAGCAAGGACTCTGTTAAAAAAAGCAAGATTGAAAAATGGTCCGATGTGACTTTGCTTAGCATTAATTGTGGCGTTCCTGGAGATAACAACTCCTCCCAATTTTGCCAACACCAAGAACCTATCAGTAATGGACTTGCTATTGGTATTAGACTCCCTCCGCTTCTCTTCCATCCAATTTTGAAATATCTTCAATCAGCCTTGCTTTATTTACCTTGGGGGGCCCGAGATGATGTTTATTCCACACTCTAAATCTATGAGCCTTCTCAGTTTTATTGCAAAAACGAAGCTTGGATTGCCCCCCACTTGGATAACTGCTCTGTTGTCCTTGAACCAAATCATTGAAACTCTCTTTCTGCAGCCATATATTATTGAACCTAAATGGAGCAAGGACTCTGTTAAAAAAAGCAAGATTGGAGAATGGTCCGACGTGAGTTTGCTTAGCATTAATTGTGGCGTTCCTGGAGATAACAACTCCTCCCAATTTGCCGACACCAAGAACCTATCAATAATGGACTTGCTATTGGTATTAGACCATGTAAATTCACCATTGGACAGGGGCCAATCCACCAGTTCCTCATCAACAAACTCTAAAGTCTATGTGGAAGTAGATAAAATAGTCAGCCCAGTCTGTCGTGAGCAAATCTTACACTATTGAAGTCCCCTCCAAAACACCATGACACTTCCCACCTGAATGCAATATCACTGAGTTCTTCCTAGAAGCTGCTCTTCTCCTTGTACTGCATAGGACTGTAGACTTTTGTAAAAGCCCATTTCAAATCTTCATCTTGGCATTTAAACAGAACAGAAACTGAGTAGCTCCCAATTTCTTCAATTAGTGATAAACCCCTGCTATTGCATATTGACAGTATGCTTCTAGGGGTCACCCACTTAAAAACCCACAGGTCTCTCACTCCCCACTCATCAATTCTCTCCAACTTGGTTTCTTGTGGATAAATGACGTTGGGTTTCCACTTCCTCAAAGCTGTTTTGATGACGGACTTCTTCCCTACACTATATCCCCTCACATTCCAATTAATGATTTTAGGCTTCATTAATCAGTCAAAAGAGATGGATTAACTTCTGTTCTATATAGCTCCAAACAATATCGTTCCCTCCCAACATCTCTGCTCTAAGATCTTCCAGGAGCCTCACCTGTCTCCTACTAAAGAGAACAACTTATCTCCCCACTCTAACCATCCTTCTCACAAGTAAAATTCCTCCTCTACTCAGAAAAAGGAGCAGGAGAAGAAGCTTTTCTCATTGTTATGCCCCTCTTCTGTAGCTCAACAAACATGACAAACTTGTCAAGCGTATTTGTTGCCGATCTTAGATTCTCTATAGGCTTATAAATCTGAGAAGATCCCTTGGGCTTAGAGGAAGACTTGGTGGGCTTGAGAAAGGAATTGAGCCCATTCTGAATCCTCGACCTCCCATTAAAAAAATATGCAGCCTTTCATTATTGTCAAGCCCCTTGGTTCATTCAGTTATGGCCCAAAGTTCTTCTGTGTTAAAACCATTTTCTTACCGACCTGCTTATTAAAAGAGGAGGGTCCATCGTAACCTATGTTACTTGGATTCTTCACTTGAGGGTGAAGTACCCGTGTCGGCATGACATGGCACGAACATAGGTGTGGGATTCATGTTGGGTGTGGTGAAATTTTTTCAGACATGTTTGATTTTAGAAGAGATAAAAGTTAATTTAAGAAATCTTTTAGATGACATGCAAATCCAAACTCTTTTGGTCTTTTATAATATAAAAAGATAAAAATACCAAATTAGTTTTTATAATTTACTTCGTGAATGAATTTTTATTTGTAAGTTTGTTTTTATTTTAATTATTATTATTGATTTATGATATAATATTGTTACATCATTAAAAAAAATATATATATATCTATCTCCTTATTTGTATATAAATTACGCTTACATATAATATTATTATTTGTGCCATATCTCCATACGCATATCCAAAATTTGGACACTTTTTCAGCCGAATCTCGGTATCCTAAAATACGGCTAATAGGCAAATTTAACATTTGGATATGTATCCGAGTCCGACACTCGTTCCTCAGTCCGAGCAACATAAATCATAACAATCCACTTCCATGGATTCATTCATCAAAGGCCCAAAGGCATTTTGGACTAATAGTGATGGCCCAAATTCAACAACTGAAATGGGACCTGGCCTTGAACCCAACTTTTTAGAAGTCTTTGGAGGAATACAATTTTATTCCATTGACTTATGCATCTTGAAATCCGTGCACAAACTCCTCACCCCCTTAACGTGTCTTCCCTTGTTTCAAACCACACACCACCTCCTTCCCTGTCACTGATGAGCACTTTCTTTGCATTTCCATCTTGTTACACTGTTTCCAGTGCACTCAAGCACCTCTCTCCGCCATATAGCATAGGTATTTAATAGGTATCTAATCAATACTAGTAGTTCATTTCTGTCTGTTAGAATAGGAGACTGATAATGGGAGATAAAAAGGATGAATTATATATTGATGTGTTTTGTATTACAAGAAAGAATATAACAATATATATAGGCTAAAATAACCTAAGTAGGGAAAGCAGAATATCCTAGAATACGCTAACTACATATGGTAAAGAAATATATTCTAATATTGGTAAGTGATTTATATAATAATATAATATATTCTAATACTGCCCACATTTTTTCTTGGTATTTGATTTGATTAGATAAATTTCCTTTTGGTTGACATGAATTTGTTATTAAGTTCAGGGTATGTGTATTGAATCATTATTATTTGGTGAATTTAATTTCTGAATGTTCTTATGTAGCAAAACAATTCTTAATGTTGTTTGGGAAAGGTTATTCTCTAGTTTAGAAGTACTTGCAATTTGTTCTTGTCATCAAGTGACCATTACATTGATGCACTGGGTTCAATGCATGCAGGTATATATGAACCACAAGGAATTAATGTTCCAGAGCCTATACAAACTGTCTGTACTAGATGGGGTAGTGATCCCTTCAGCTTAGGTTCATACTCTAATGTTGCAGTTGGGGCATCAGGAGATGACTATGATATCTTGGCAGAGAATGTAGGAGATGGAAGAGTTTTCTTTGCAGGGGAGGCAACTATGAGGCGCTACCCTGCAACTATGCATGGAGCCTTTCTTAGTGGGTTAAGAGAAGCTGCAAATATGGCTCATTATGCTAGTTTTAGAGCCTTGAAAAAAAGAGTAGAAAGGAACCCATCAAAAAACGCGCATTCTTGTTCATCTCTTCTTGCAGATTTATTTAGAGAGCCTGATTTGGAATTTGGGAGTTTTTCTGTAATTTTTGGTAGGAAATATTCTGATCCCAAGTCAGCAGCAGTTTTAAGGGTGACATTTAGTGGCCCACGAAAACGGAATCTTGAAGGTTCAAAACCAGATCAACAGCACTCTAATAAACTACTTTTTCAGCAGCTTCAGTCCCATTTTAATCAGCAGCAGGAGTTTCATGTCTACACTTTGTTATCAAAGCAACAGGCACTTGAGCTGAGGGAAGTGAGAGGGGGTGATGAGATGAGGTTGAATTACCTGTGTGAAAAGCTTGGAGTGAAATTGGTTGGGAGAAAAGGTCTGGGTTCGACTGCAGATTCTGTTATTGCTTCCATCAAGGCCGAGAGGGGCAATCGCAAGTCTTCATTGACTCTAAAATCTGGTAGGTGCTTTGAGAAAAATGAAATATGTTTTAAGTTTTGGATCTTGGTCTAGATCATTGAGTTCAGTTTGTGTAATTTGAAATTAACAAACTACAATTTTCTTTTTGAAGGGACATCAAAGCCAAAAGTAGCCAGTTTAAAGCAAAAGTTGGTTAGGTATGAGCTGAAAAT
>JAVXUM010173761.1:0-11768 GCA_035590655.1 Pouteria glomerata
GGAAATGTAAAGACCATAAGGTCTAGTGATGTAAATTTAATATAAATGATGATAATTAGTTTGTTATGGTTACTTATATAATAGATTGTGGGTCTAACTGCGTGACCGTTGTGTTTGCTCTGATATTGTGACCCGATTATTCATATTTTATATGTTTTACACTCACTCCTCGGATTCGGGGCGTGACAAAATCCATCTGGCTGAGACATATAGATTTCCTCTTCCAAATTACCATGTAAAAATGTAGTTTTAACATCAAGTTGAACTAGTTCCAAATCATACTGTGCTACTAAAGCCAACAAAATTCGAATGAACGAATGCTTAAAAATTGGAGAAAATACCTCATTATAATCATCTCCTTCCTTCTGAGTATAGCCCTTTGCCACTAATCTTGCCTTGTAGCAGATATCATTTTTGTTAAGAAATCCTTATTTCTTTGCAAATACCTATTTGCACCCAATTACCTTCTGATTCTTCTGAATGGACTGATTCTTAATACATTGCTCCTACTACTTTTCATTTTTTGAACTTCTAACTACTTCTCTATAGGTTGAAGGAATATCATCAACTACTAGAAGTGCATAGGCCACCACTGTATCAAGGAAACGAACAGGTTTCCTAATTTTTGAACGTGGCCTGTCAAGTGCAATTGATCTCGGTTGCTATGGAGGTTCTTAGGTCAAAATGTCTTCCTTTTCCTCTTCAACATTTCCGCTAACACTGGACTATTGACATCAACTGGCTCAATTGTAGTTTTCTCAAACTCCACCTTCTAACGAGCACTTTTCTTCCTACTGCTGAACACTATTAATCTTCTCCTTTTCAGGATTGTCAAGTGTTACCTTTTTTAACATGGTAGACTCATCAAAGTTAACATCCCTACTAAAAATGATTCTCTTTGAATTAGGATACCACAGATGATATCTTTTTATACCCGAGTTAATTCCCATTAGCACTATTTTCTTAGCTCTCGGATATAACTTAGACTCCTTAATATAATAATAAGCAGTAGATCCAAATACATGTAAGGAATCATAATCATTAGCAGGGTTTTGAAACCATATCTTAAAAAGCGTCTTATATTGAATCGCAGGTGATGATAATCGATTAATGAGATGGCATGCATAAGTCAGTGCCTCATCCCAAAATCTTTTGCTTAACTTCGCATTAAGCAACATACATTGAGCCTTTTCTAGCAAAGTCTGATTTATACGTTCTGCCACCCCATTTTGTTGTGGTGTTTTTCAAACTGTGAAGTGTCACACAATACCCTCATCTTGACAAATTTTAAGAAACGGATCAAACTTAAACTCACCACCGTTATCTGCTCTGAGCTTTTTTATCTTTCTACCTGTTTGAGTCTCAATCATCTTCTTCTACTTAAGGAAAACTTTCAACACTTCATCTTTAGTCTTTATTACATATACCCAAACTCTTCTAGAGTAATCATCAATAAATGTAACAAAGTAATGCATATCTCCCAATGATGCTGTTCTAGAGGGCCCCCCAAACATCAGAGTGAACATAGTCCAAAATACCTTTAGTATTATGGATAGCAGTGCCAAACTTCACTTTTGTCTACTTTCCCATGACACAGTGCTCACAGAAATCTAATTTACAAGTTTTTGCATCCTTTAATAAGCCCTGCTTTACCAAATTCTGTAAAGCTTCTACACCTGCATGACCAAGTCGCATGTGCCACAATATTGTTGTTTCTACATCTGCATCTGTATCTTCCTTAGAGACTATTGCTACTAATCCAATAATTATACTACCTTGAAGATAGTATAAATTATTTTTTCTTGTACCTTTCATCACTACTAGTGCACCTGAAGTAATTCTAAGAACTCCATCTCGGATAGACATAGCAAAATGTTTTACTTCTAAGGCTTCCAATGAGATGAGATTATTCTTTAAACCTGGTACGCATCAAACATCTGTCAAAAGTCCAGTTGATCTATCATAATTCTTCAAACGGATTGAACCTATCCTGATTGTCTTGCAAGAGCTATTGTTGCCCATGAAAACAACTCCACCATCAAATTCTTCAAAATTAAGAAACCACTCCTTATGGGGACACATATGATAGGTGCATCTAGAATCCAAAATCTACTCATCGGAATAAGAAATTGTAGGTAGACCAATCAATACAAAATCAGAGTCATCATCTTCACACTTGGCTACACATGCATTAAAATCTACTTTGCCCTTCTCTTTCTTCTTCAACTTCGGACAATCTTTCTTCCAATGCCTATTCTCATGACAAAAGGCACATTCATCTTTACTAAGCCTACCTCTTAACTGAGATTTGCCCTTTCAATTGACTTACAATTCTGAGATCGACCTCTAACAGCATATGTCTCTCCTATGTTGTACCCATGCTTGTTTTGATCTTTCTTCCTGATTTCAGTATTATACAAAAAATTATACACTTCATCAAATGTTACCTTATCCTTACCATGTAAAAGGGTAGTGACAAGGTGATCATACGCTTCAGGAAGATAAGCTAGCAGCAACAAAGCCTGATCCTCATCTCCAACAGTCTTATCCAAATTTAACAAATTTGTTATTAATTTATTAACAGCAGTAATATGATCATTGATAGAGGCACCTGGTTGATACTGAAAGCCAAACGATTTATTCTCCAAACAGAGCCTATTCTTACAATTTTTCTTCATAAATTTATTTTCCAACTCATTTCACATCTTACTTGTAGACGTCTCTTTCATGAAAGAATACTCTATTCCTTGTTGAGACAAGATCGAATGGTTCCACATGCTTGACGATTGATTCTTTCCTATTGTTTATCATTCATTTTCTCTGGCTTCTTTTCTTCCAGAGCCACATTTAACTTTTGTTGATAAAGAAGATCCAGCACCTCACATTGCCACATACCAAAATTATTGTGTCTATCGAACTTCTTAACTTCATACTTTGCATTAATAATCTCAGCTAATGTAGACGAAGAAGCTTCTGCCATTTTTCAAATAATTTTCACACGCCAAAATTGAATCTAAGATTTTGTGGTAGTACACTAGGAAAACTCCTAGGAAAGATTGGAGGGGTCATAGCGGTCCCACTTAAAACCCAACCTTCTTAGACATAACTTTCCTAGACATGCACATACAAACAAAATGCTAATTCAAAAACTTTAGCTCTGATACCAATTGTTGTGAAAGCGAGTGTTTTACTCACACAACCAGGCATCCAAAATAATGCTGCACAATAGTAAACAAAATACCAAATAGGAAATAATAGCAAAAAATAAAGTAACTAATGCAAAGAAAAGAAGACACAAAATTTAACGATGTTTGGTAAATATTACCTATATCCTCGGGTGCAGAAACCAATCTACTATAACTAAGCTTACAAAAGCATACAAATGCTTGGATTCTCAAACCAAGCCAAAAGACCTTAATTTATAAAGTTATTAGGTTGTGACTCCTAATATCCTCTTTCGATGTGAGACAAATATTAATTTATAAGATCATTACATATTGTTTCAAATTGCCACTTTCGATGTGGGACTTGGAACCAAACCTAAGACTAGCTACCCTTATGAAACTGAATTCCTAATTATTTCTTCTCTGACTTTAAGAATAACTTTATTAATTGCTCATCCTTTGGGGAGGCTGTTTATATCCCAATATCCTTCTAAAATGGAATTCTCTATTCCACTAAGAAACTACTAAGGCCTGGTATTTTCGTATAATTTCATGTAAAACCGCCTTCATATTCTTTTATTAAGTTGACTATAATAGTCTAGTATCTTTCACTCAGATATATCCTCCCATGAATATCGATTTATTCTCACATTTATCACCTACATTAATCCCAATCAACGGATCAGTCACTTTTACTTTATCATCATCCAACTTTTTAGGTGCCTCATCTAAATCTTCTAGCTAGATGGCATCTAAGGTGTCCTCAGTATCTTTAACGATAACATCGCATGCACAGGCTGATGCCTCACCAAAAAGCCTATTATTTATTAGCAACGGCTTTTTTGTAAGTGATGCTATTTGATTACACTAAAAAAGTGTAATTACGAAACCACATCTTTAATAAATACATGCATTTATTTTTATAATTTTTAAAGTTCTTAGTAATATTTTGATTATTATTATTTATTGGTTTGTTTTTCCTAAAATGTAGGAAAAATGAGGAGATAATAGAGATTAGCAGTGGCGAGGAAGCTGAAAGAAGCACTACTATCTGGATGCTTCGTCGCTCCGTCCGGACAGCAGCTAAGAGGAGCCGCATCAATTAAATAAAAGCTGGAGAAGAGCTCACTGCCGTCTGGACACCACAACGCACCGTCCGGACGCTAGAGGCGCGGAAAGTTAGAATTATTAGGTTTACGGTTTGAGTTTGTGGGGGCTATAAGAAGGCCACTTGTGGCCGTTTTAAGGGGACTTTTCATTCTTTTATTTTGAGAATAGCTAGTCGTTTTAAGGAGATTGTATTCTACTTTACGCTTTCGCTTGCACTTTGGCTTTACATTGTTGCTTTCGCTTTTCGCTTTCGCGTTTGTGCTACGTTTCGCTTTCGAAGCACGGTATGCTTTTCGTTTAAAGTTTATCATACATTTTAAGTTTGAAGATTGGTATTTGTTCAAGTTCTTGGGTGATTTATATTATTTGAATCATTATGAATGGTTACTTCTTGTGTCCGTTAGGAGTTATAAACTAGGGCTTCATAGTTCGCTTTCACTTTCATCTTTGCTTTTGCGTTTGATTTTCAGATATGTTTATCTTTCATTATTATTTATTTATGGATCTTAAGATCATGTGTGGCTAAATCTTTAGATTCTTGATTCAACCACTCAAAGAAAAGTGGTTGGTTACGTCTCTGTGATATGCATAGGCGTACGTTCGCATGAATGCTTACGTCTACAACTTTAGATCAAAATTATTTATTTTCAAAAGCCTTCGAAAACGAAGTTTCATGACTATATTCTTCGAAACTTACTGATATAAACTTTCGGTTATATAAAATCTCTAAAATATTTTTGGAATAATTAGTTAAGATCTGAAACCCTAAATTTATTAACTGAAAAGTTTTCTAATTTCATAATCCATTCAGGGTGTTTATGAAGTTGTGTTATGGAATTGAAAACAGTTTCACGAAGATATCTTCCAACCTGCTCTCCCTCTTACGTGGAGTTTAGGTTGCGAATAGTGGCGTATCACAGAGCGACGTAGCCAACTCACCTGGAATTGAAAAGGTTGAATCAAGAATAGTTTTTAAATTCATATTATAAATTTGAAGTTATTACTTATTGCTTCTATTATTCAGTATTTAAATCTCATTCTATATCACTGTCTCTAAATTACTTATTATCATTACTGTTTACTTACTAAGTAAATTGAATTTCGAAAATACATTGCTAAACAAGAAAAAATCTCAACTTTAAATATCTATTAAATTAATAATATAGGATTAGGGAAAATCTAGTTGACTTAGAATCAAAACGATAGGCTCCCTGTGAAGATGACCTAGGACTTACCTAGTTAAAACTACACCGCACACTCTTGCACTTGAAAGTATAAGCCACTTCACATTTTGAGAGCGGTCACTATTCATTTTTAACTGCCTTAATTCCAAGTGACCTATTTTTAAATGTAATGTTGCTCAACCTACTCAGCTAAGTCCAAAGCTGTTTTGCATCATCGACAGCCATTGTGACTGACATCGTAACTTCTTTTAGTTTTTAAACTTGTTCAAACCCATCAACCTCGTTGGGTTGACATCTTCTTTATCATAAATGGCTTTAGCCGCATTTACTTTGGCTATGAACAAGTTTTTGTTGCCTGTATAACCTCTTCTTCATCTCCATTCCAAAGCATAAGTGCCTGGTGTAAAGATGATGGAACATAGCCTGCGACATGAATCTAGTCGCAACCAAGTAGGGCTGTACAATGCTTTGGCATCCACAGTGAAGAAAGGTGACCACATTATTCTACTCCTAATATTTACTTGTAAAAGAATAGCCCATCTAGTGTTAGTTGGTCTGCCAGTAAAGCTGTTAACAATTACTTCGATAGGCATCATATCTTCATTGGACCCTCTAATCTTTGTCAACATTTTATAAGGAAGAACGTTGACAGTAGTCCCATTGTCAACTAGCACTTTACTTACAGGAATTCCATTTAGCAAACCTTTCATGTATAAAGGTTTAACATAAGGTTTACCCTCAAATCGACAAAACAGAACTTTGGCTGATGCATTAACACTATCAACCTTTACATCTTCTTACCCTTATTATTTCTATATCAGGATTATTCTCAATTAGAGGTTCTTTTAACTTCAAATCTAGAATGTTTAGCTGAAGAGTTTCTTCTTCTTTCACTTTAATGTCTCTATTTAATGATGATTGAGCCTCTTTGGCCTTGAAGATGACTGGCAATGTGAGCACCATGTTTACTTCTGTGGGCTGTAAGCTTCCAAATTAGATGGAACTCATGGACTGAACATCGCCATCTTCATCATCACTTTTATTTTCGTTATCAAACTTATCAGCTTACACATCTTAGACGTGTCAGCCCCTTTACTTGCAATGCCATGCTTCTCATATTATTTTTTCTTTTGATCAATAATCATCACCTTTGGAAGCCCAGAGGCTTATCTTTTGTTTTTGATATGACAGGGGTAGTGGCTGCTTTTCTTCTTCATCGTTATATGAGCTAGATTCTATTAATTAAATTTGTTCCATTTTCATATCCTTCTAAGATTTCTTTTGCCTTTAGAAGTTCCTCCTTTGCAACTTAGACATCCCTCTAGGGTTCTGGTTAAAATGGAACTTAGGACGAATAGCTTGTTTCCAAACCCCTTACTGTAAGAGCATCCTTGGCCTAATTAATGGGCCGAACATGGCGAAAACCCTCTGTAATCCAAATTCTTGCTGAGAGGCCACAAGTGGTCCTTGATATGGACTTGAAAAACCAAATTGGCCACGTGAGCCATGAAACAATGACCAGGTAAAGGGCCTTGATGCACTTCGAAAACCTCTTCCACTAAATAGCCTAACAAAAGACGTTAGTCTTATAATTCTATTACTACTTTGGTTTGTGGTGATCTTTAAACTAAGCTTTAGCGCTGGCTAACTCGATTCCTACATATCTCAAGCCACTGCCTCTTTTTCCTCAGTTTAAACTCCTGATGTTTAATTTCCATTATACAAGCTGATATAGGATATTCTTCAGATTAGCTATACTCATTTGTCGATGGTTCTCGGATCTTGACTCCTGATTGAAACAAAAGGTTAAATCCCTTCCTTGCTTTGCTAACCTAGGCTTTTTCAGTTTCCATTTGAAGCTTAGCCCAAGACTTTTTCATTTTTTCAAAGTCATCAGAATCACCTTTACCCATTATATCATCTAATTCATCTTTTGCATTACATAGATGATTTTCTCTTTGCCTTTTCCTACTTGGGTAGGCATTCTAGTTTTCACCATATGGATTTCCACATCAGCTTAGAATGACTTCTTGTCCACTCTCATGGGTTTTTTTATCGATGATCTTGAAGAGGTACATTATTGATGTGCTTCTGCACCTAACTACAAAAAAAAACATAGTTAGTAGTTGAGTGGCTCTAAGAATTGTGCCACTTACAATAATTTTGGCCTTTGATTTCGTTGGCAGATGTTATTTTATGTCCATAGGTAACTGAATTATTCCATTGGCCAAGAGGTAATCAAATATTTGATCAGTTTTTGAAACGTCAAATGAATATTTCTTTCTTGCTTCTTCTTTCTAATTTTCAGTAGTAGTAATTTTTTTTTTAAATTCAAATATCAAAGCACTACATGTATACAGTGTTTGGAAACAATTTCTGTTGTGTCAATATTGGCCAAGATCATTTCATCGGTTGATTTTTCATAGACTATGGCCAATGCCACATCATAATTCAAATCACAGTAAAACGTCCCATAGAGAATTTTTCTCGTTATACCTCTCTTGTAAAATTCTCTAATAACAAGCAACTTTTGCCCGCAATTCATATAGATCCTTGAACTGTATTCCCCTGAATTTCTTTCAGAGTTTAAATTTAAGACCATTCAGAGCCAATTTAACATACTCTAGCTCAGAAAGAGACAAGTTACACTTTTAACTAACTCTCTTAAACCTAGCAATATGTATGTCTAATGACTCCCCATTCAGTTATGACAACCTAGCCAAATCAACCATTGTAACTTTAGATTTACTTTGATAAAATTGGTTATGAAACATTTCTTTCATTTGTGTCCAAGAATGGATAGAATTCAGTGTCAAATTAGAGTACTAAGTAAATGCGGTGGCTGTTAGGGATTTACCAAAAAGTTCTAATTTAAAAATACTCCTAACCATTCCACATTGGACGGTGAACGACCAACATGTTCTAAAATTGGTTACTTATTTTCTCCTCAGAGCAAAGAGAAGCCTGGCACTTATAAACCCTCAAAGATAGTTTAGTTAATCTATATACTCAAGATATGGCCTTCTGTACATTAGTCTACCTAAAGCCCTCATAGTTGAGCCAAATCTCTCTTGGATAATCTCATCTAGTTAATCTTGGTTGACCACCAAATTTTAATCTTGGTAAACTGTTGTTGGATCAAGCTAGTTCACACGAGTGGTCCTATTATCACTAATTGGCCAAACATCTCCTTGTGGGATGGCTGGTCTCTGAGGCACCCCACTGCTAGCTGGTTGATTTAACAATGGATTAAGATCTCTCCAAATTGGCATCGTAGGATTGGCATAGAAATTAAATGACTAGTCTCGAAGAAACCTTGGCATTCCTTGTATCTTTTGGGAATTTTGAGTCGCAATGAGATGCCCTTAGTAAAAAACTCATTTATCCCTAAGTCCGACGCACCATACGGTATTAAGATTTTGAGTACATGGCTGACATGGCTCGGGTCGCTCCTGGATTCTGTATAGTATTCTACCCATTGAGTTCATTAGGTTATTAAAACTTACTAATGGGCCAATATGCTATTTAGAATGCGCCTCTTGACTGAAGCCATTTTGTGGGTGTTGGCCGTTCATCAGCCCATTTCTACCTACTGTGATGCCATAGTGCCCTCCAACCCGTAAGAGATTGACTCCCATTCTACTAGAATTCGTGGCACAACTAACCATGGAATCAAATATTTGTTTATACTAGACAAAATTTCCTTTATCTCGGAATTCTCTTCCCTCACAGACTGGTAGATCATTGCCAAATCATTAACATTCAGCTTGTTTCACCTGGTGATGAACTCATATGCTTTGGCGACTTTTCACTAACTATGATATCATTTCTTTGTCTTTGCTTAAATTTTCCACTTTACTATCTAGTTACTACCATACACTCAAATTTATTGTCCTACCAAACATGCCAAAATTGTTTACGCTTAAAAATTAAATATAAATTAATTGCACGATCTTCACTAGCAGAAAAATTGGTTTTGGCATTGAACAAGTAGGCGACCGCCAAAGGCAACAACGAATGTAAAGCAATAGCAACCGCCATTGGAAGCAATAGCGACCACCTCCGATGATCTTTTTACTTCCCAAGAAACCCATTTGTTTCTTTGTTCGGTCCTTTGTTCCTTTACAGCTTTCACTCCGCGCCAAGTTCCCGGCTTAAGTGGATTTTTTTCTTCCGTCGGAACCGTCGCTGTCGCCGAGTTTTTTTCGCCGAAAAACAAATCTGTGAGTCTCTCTTTTTCTCTCTAACTGTGATTTTCTCTCTCTCCTATGGTATACTGGTTCATTTCATCGTCGGGTTTCTTCCTTGCTGCAATGTTAATGCTGTTGCTTTTGATTCTTTCCTTTGGTAAAAATGAAATGAATCGTGATGTTGTTGCTGTTGCATGCTTAAAAAATATGTGGTAAAAAATTAAAAAGGTATTGTAATTTTTGTATTGTTGTTGTTTTTTCTTTTTTCTTTTTTTTTGGTATTGTAGTTTTTTTTAATCCAAAAATAACATAGAACGATTAGTTTGTAGTTTGTTTTCTTTATCTGTTTTTTTATTGTAAGTAGTATTTTTATCTGTTTTTTTTCTACTTTTTTTGTCTTCTGTTTTTTATGTGTTTTTTTTGTTTCTGTGCAACTATAAAAATTATATTATTAAGAAAAAGTCAACAAGTTTTCAACCGAAGACTCTAAAAGTCTCAAATGCAGATGTAGAGAAGTGTAGTGAACTTAAAAAATAAACGACAAATACCAAAAGATAGATGTGAAAACGATAACTATAGACACATGAACCTGCTCCAAGACTTAAATCTTGCATCTCACCAACTGCCCCTCGTTGGTCAGCAATTCAATGATTAGATTATCTCTTGCCAATCGTAGAATTCTTTCTCTGTAAACAATTCTTTTCCAGCCCCTTCAAATGGTGATTTACAATATGATATTTCCACACTTGTTCTGCTTTTGTTTGTTTGGTATTTTCTTTTCTTTCTCCAAATGTGGTGTCTAAACTACAACATACATGGTTGTAACTCCCCCAGGAATGTCACAAATTGGGCTTCTGCACTCTCACACTGTTTTATTGTTCTCAAGAATTCTTCCTGCACTGATCAACTTGACATCTTTCACTGTCTTCGGACTATTATCTTTCTCTTTAGGCCATTGAGCAACGATGTTTTCCTTCGAGGTTCCAACACTAGTAGCAGTAAGAAAACTTTTGGGGCCAATATCAGATTCATCAGTCAACCTGAACTTGATCTCTAACTGATCTTGCACTCCAGAAGACATCCTCCAATTGCAAACAGATTCTTAATAGTTAAACACAGTGGTCTTCACTTGGAATTTCTTCAAAACAATCAACCTTCTCACTATGAGAAATCTAGAATCCACCGACTTAAAAGAATTGTTTCTTCATAATGATTGCTCGTGTATACAGCATGCTTAATAGATGGTCCTACTTGGCTCAGTGACTAACCTGGGCCGTTCCTTTTTTGGCTCAAAAACTCTTCCTCGATTTACTTGGTTTAAAAAGAAGAAATATGGGAACTATAGATATATTTTTATACTTATTATAATTAAAATTTTATATGAAATAAATATTAAAAAAAAAAAAAGATACCCAATTTTTAATTTTTTTTCTTGGTTTTCTCCTCTTTTCTCCCAAAATTTTGAAAAAAAAAAAAAAAGTAAACATTGAAGGTAAATTGTCTATTTTTTTCTCTTTCATTTTTCCCATTAAACTAAAATATATGTACATTTATATAATTTCCTCTCAATTTTCCTCCCATTTCCCCTCGTCCACGTTTCTCTCAAAACAAATAGCCAATTTCAGGGACAAGCTTAGCTCTATAGGACAAGCTGACCCATGCTGAGAAGCTGACAATTAGTCAATCTCATCAGCATCCTTTCAATGTCCTAAGAATATGGGACATCAAAAAGATTCCACAGTCAGTTTTTTTGGTTGGTATTGTGTATTTATAGTTTCCAATGTAAACCAATGGTACACCACTTTACATTTTTACTTATTTTGCCATGTTCTAAGTACCTTAAAGGAATTTTATTGCCCTGCAACACACCATTCAATTCTTTTCTGCGAACCATGGTTTTAAATATATATATATATATATTTAATCGAATATGATACTTTTTTGGCTCGTATATAAAGTTGTTAGTTGGACTTGATTATGCAAATTTTAGGAATTTATCTTTTGCAAATATTTTAGGAAATTATTCACTTATACCTAATCCTCTAGTTATTGTCTACCTTTTGGAATACTTAGAATTATTTAACTTTTACCTAATCCTTTATTTGTTTATTATAATAATT
>JAVXUM010173815.1:0-11765 GCA_035590655.1 Pouteria glomerata
AGATATAGATATAAATAGATAGGTGGACTGGATCAGTTTGTGTAAGATAGAAGAAAATTAGGGAAAAAAGAGTGACTTTTCAATTTTCTTTTTATTTTTGACTTTTTTTAAAGCAAAAAAAAAGTAACTTTTCAGTTTTATTTTTATATTCAAAATTAATTCAAATTTCTGCAAAAATTTGAAAAGTAGAATAGAGCTCATTGAAGTATGCCACGTAAGATAAGAATAGAGGGGAGGAGAAAGAGAAATGGAGCAAATAGTTTGCACAAGATAGAGGGAAATTAAAAAAAAAAATGACTTTTCAGCTTTCCTTTTATTTTTTGACTATTTTTAATGCCAAAAAAGAGTAATTTTTCAGTTTTTCTTTTATTTTTGACTTTTTTTAATACCAGCTTTTTATTATTGCTATTGATTTTAATGCCAAAAAAATAGTTGCTTTCTAGTTTTCCTTTTATGTTCAAAATTAATTCAAAATTTTATAAAAATTAAAAAAGTAGAATGGAGCCAATGAAGCATGTCATGTAGGACGAAAATAAAGGAAGGGAGGAGAGAGAATGTTACGCCCCTAACTTAATTGTTCAGGACGGACGACATAGGAATTTGACAACTAATAAAAGTAAACAAAACCTATACCAAGGCCAAGTCATATAATAATAACAATAATTATAGCAACCAATAGTCGTCCCTTATTCCTATATTGAATAAAAGCAACATAATACATCATCATATAATTTCAAATTTCATAAATATTGGGACCCAAAACCCAGGTCGCACAAATAAGATACAATAATCCATAATATATAAAAGACTCTATAGATCCATCTAGTAGTCAACTTAACTTGGGGTGATCACTTCCTAGCCTTACTGGATTACTTGTAAAAGTGGATGGGATAAGCTAACTAACCCAGTGGGTAGGACAGTACAACTGTGCATTAATGCATTCTATATAACAAACAGACATGTTCACAACTATATCCACAATAACATAATATAAATATACATTTGTCATGCCGTGTAATGAAATGAAATGCAATGACTATGCATCTTAAATTCTCTATCTACCTCTAACTTTATTCTGGGACGGGAGATACTTAGCCAAACACGCGGGGTCACTAATCACACCGTTTTTAGCGTTGACAGCAAACGCATATACACATCTCTTGTTAATATATCATATGGGGAACCGTGTTACACCCCCATAGGTGTAAAACTTAGAGGCATCGTGTTACACCCCCTGGCTCTTCCACTAGAGAACCGTGTTACACCGCTAGTCGGGCATCCGCCTATCCCAAGTAGGCATTTGCTTATCCCAGGCAAGTATCTGCTTATCCCAAGCAGGTATCTGGCTGCAATCCGGAGAAATCTCAAAATCCATGTCTTATACTAACATCTTAACTTTACATGACTAAGCTCTGGTCGTATTTATAAGGACTGGGGATCATCTGGTGTTTTCAAAATCACATTTTCTCAATTTTATCAAAATCATAAACCTCATAAATTAATATACATATATATGGCACGTGCCTCAGTACGTCACATAAACACGTGGCATTCTCAGCCAATCAATGCACATCAATTCAACTGGATGAAACCACCTCAACCCTAATGCACATGATATGCTCAATCATGGAATTACACCTTAACTCAATGTAAAATCACATTTACATCCATCCCTAGGATGATTTGAAATCCATTTTATACATAGAAAACATCAATAATCAAGTTTAGGGGCCAAAACAAGTATCATGGGGTCAAAATAACCAAAATTAGCTAAATTGACTTATAGTGGTCTTGACCAACCACCTTGCTGGTCCAGACCACAGAAACCTAGACTCCTTCTGGGTTTGTTCAAAGCACAAACTGGCCCCAAATTTGTCCAATCCAAACCCCAATTCAACCAAAACTCAAATAGAAACATTGTAACACTTAAATCTCATGTTTATGACTTTAATTTAAGAAATAACTCAAGAACATATAAAATCCATCAATATATATATGCATATATATATACACAAACACATATATACATATATATACAATTTTCCCCATACTTAACCAAATCATGCATATATATATATGAAAATGATCCCTACGACATCTAGAATACAAATCTAAGTCCCACATACCTCAAATTCGAAGAGAAATGAAGAAAAATGGAGAAAACTGTTTTGCTCTCCAAACTTCAAGCTTCGATTACTCCTTTCTTGGTTCGAACCACAAGAAACGAACTGTACCACATTGATCAACACGTTGAGATCTCCTTAGATCGACCAATTTCTGGCTCCAAATCTCTCTCTTTGTTCTTTTTTCCTCTCTCATCCCTCTTTTCTCTCCCTTTTCCCTTTCCTCTTTGTTTTTCCCTGGACGCCAAACAAAAAAGGAAGAAAAGAAAATGAGAAAAAAAAAAAGATAACTGGAGCCTTGACCCCGTTTGTCTAATCCAATACCACCTCAGGCTCAACCCAACCCAAGAAAATTAATATAATTCAACTCAGTTTAAATTTAAATACATTATTAATCTAAAATAACACGAAAATAACCAAATTTAAAATACCGGATGTTACACTCTTTCGCCTTTATAAAAATTTCATCCCCGAAATTTACATGATATTATTTAGTCATCGAACAAAGATGGGTATTTAACCGGTATCACCGGCTCACGCTCCCTAGTGGACTCTTCAATTCTACAGTGTCACCATAACATGCGAACCAAAAGAATGGTCCTACCACACAAAATCTGTTCACGCCTATCCTCAATTCGAACTAGTAGATTCTCAATGGTCATATTCTTTTCTATGTCAAATTCCTCCCAATTAATCACATGAGAAGGGTCCGGTATATACTTATGGAGAATAGATATGTGGAACACATTGTGAACCCAAGCCAGTTGCATGGAAGTGTCAATCTGTACGCCACATCACTAATTGCAATAATCTCAAAGGTTCCAATATATCTTGGTAAAACCTTTTCACGTTTCCGAAATAAACAATACTATATTTTGGTGAAACTTTCAATAATATAAAGTCTCCGGCCTTAAACTCTAACAATCATCTTTGTTTATCCGCATAACGTTTTTGTCTATTTTGAGCCGTCAAAAGTTTTTGTCGGATCACCTACATTTTTCCTGTGGCTTGTCTTACCAAACCAAGATCAATTGTCATAGGTTCTCCAGTTTCAGCCCAACACAATAGAGATCTACAAGTTCGTCCATACTAAACTTCATACGGAGCTATACCAATACTTGTTTGATAACTGTTGTTATACACAGATTCAATCAATGGTAAATGGCTCTCCCAATTTCATCCCAAAGTTAATACATATGATCTTAACATGTCTTCAAAAATCTGAATTATCCGTTCAAATTGTCCATCTGTCTATAGGTGAAATGCTGTACTAAAATACAATTAAGTCCCCAATGCCTCTTGCAAACTTTGCCAAAACTGTGCTGTGAATACTGGATCTCAGTTAGAGACAATTGATAATAGTGTGCTGTGGAACCGAATAATCTCTCGAATGTAGAGCTGACACTGCTCCTCCATAGAATTCTTATTTCACATAGGTCGAAAATGAACTGACTTCGTTAATCGATCCATAATCACCTAAATCACATTATAATTCCTACGAGTCCTTGGCAAACCCGTCACAAAATCTATGGTCACATGGTCCTACTTCTACTGTGTCATTGGTAATGGTTGTAACAAACCAGCTGGTCTTTGGTACTTTGCCTTCACCTGCTGACAAGTTAGACAACGAGACACAAATTTTACTACATCATATTTCATACCACTCCACCAATACTGTCGTCCTAAATCTTTATACATTTTAGTTTTCCCAAGATGTACTAATGATGAAATTCTTGGAGTACCTCTTCTCGAATTTCATCCACATCAGGCACAAAAATCTTATCTCTAAGTTCCAAATGTCCCTCTGTAGATAAACTCCAACCCTCTACTTCTTGCCCTGAAGACAGATAATATTTTATATTCTGACAATATTGGTTCCTCTGTTGAGCCTCAATAACTCGCGTTAACAACACGGGCATCACTTACAAACAATTTATACTAGAATCGGTAGTGCCATCCTCATCATTTTCATTCCACCAAAATTCAAACTCACCAACGTCTTTCTTAAGACGCCACTGAGAATGAATCACTACTGCTGCTAAATTTGTGACTTTCTACTTAAAGCATCAGCCACTACATTAGCCTTCCTTGGATGATAATGAAGATCAAAATCGTAATCCTCCAAGTATTCCATCCACTTCCTTTGTCTCATATTCAAATCACGCTGAGTGAACAAATACTTTAAACTCTTGTGATCTGCATGCACATTGAATCGCTCACCATACAAATAATGCTGCCATGTCTTTAAAGCAAAAACTACCGTGACCAACTCTAAATCATGGGGAGGGTAATTCTTCTCATGCGGCTTCAATTACATAGACCTATACGCCACCACTTCATCATTTTGCATCAGAACACATCCTAAACCTTCACGTGAAGTCACAATACACTGAATATCCCTTTCTATGTTCAGGTATAATTAACACTGGAGCTTCTGTCAATCTCCATTTCAATTCATTGAAAGCATACTCACAAGCATCATCCTATTCAAACCTTATTCCCTTTTGAGTCAATTGAGTTAATGGACCCGCCAACCGAGAGAAATCCTAAATAAAACGGCGGTAATAATTTGCCAAACCCAAGAAACTACAGATTTTAAAAACAAACATCGATCGCGCTCAATCTAAAATAGTTGAAACCTTGGAAGGGTCCACTGTAATCCCTTAACTAGAAACTACATGACCCAAAAATTTCACCTCGGATAGCCAAAATTCACACTTACTTGCTTTAGCATATAACTTGTGGTCCCAAAGTATTTACAAAACTGCCCTCAAATGTTGCTCATGTTCATGCTCATCAAGAGAATAAATCAGAATGTCATCAATAAACACCACCACGAACCAATCTAGAAACGGCTAAAATACCCTATTCATTAAGTCTATGAATACTGCAGGGGCATTTGTCAAGCTGAATGGCATAATTGCAAGCTCAAAGTGACTATACCAGGTATAAAATGCAGTCTTGGGAATATTCTCCTCCCGAATCCTCAACTGATGTAGCCCGACCGAAGATCAATTTTAGAAAAATAGGTAGAACCCCTCAACTAGTCAAATAAATTATTTATCCTCGGTAAAGGGTACTTATTCTTTATAGTCACCAAATTCAACAACCGATAATTGATTACACTTCAAAAGTGTAATTACAAGCTTAGCAAATAAGTGCACATTCATGCATTTTTACTTATAAGTTTGTTTATATTATGACATTTTATATTTATTTGTTTATTTTTTTCAATGCAGTGAAAATGAGAATAATTCGTTGATAATTGACGAAGAAAACGAATGAAAAAAAGTAGGACAACAAAATGAAAAAGCAACCGAAGTTGAGGAAAGAACCGAAGCTAGGCTTGGAAAGGAGCAGAGGAGCAATCTTGTACAGCAGGGTCTGGACGCCCCGTTCACTAGTCCAGACGGCCGAGAGGAATTCACTAGCCCGTAGTAGGATGAAGACACTTGCTGGTCCAGACGGTTCATGCACTGGTCTAGATGCCCAAGTACATGTGAAGCACCTCCTGAATGAAGATTATACACTGTGGTCCGGGGGGCGTCCACAACACAATTCCGAGCTCTTCTTTTACTAGGTTTTAATGTAGGCTATAAATAAGGGACTTGGATGTATTTTTGAGGTCTCTCTTTAATTATTCTTTTTAGCCGTTTTCCATAGTTTCTAGGGTTTAGTTTAGTTTTTTTTTATTTTTATTTTTATTTTTGAAGATGTTTTAGAAGATTTCTAGTTGTTCGTTAGCTCGTTTCAGCTTTGATTCTTTTTCACTTTGCATCTATGAAGTACGGTATTTCTTTATTTTAAGTTTAGTAAAAGTTTTCTATGTTTTTTTATCTTTATTACATGTTTAGTTTCTAGTTTTACTTTCGTTTAAATGTTTAAATGTTCTTCGCATGCGTAATTAGAACCTAGGGTTTACGTTTCAATGTTTTGTTCTTATTCCTCTCGCTTTCATTCATATTAGTTTATGTTATTTTCTATATTGATTTAAGATGATGTATGCGAACATGTTAGGCTAGAATCTCCATAGCCTTGGTTGGCTTTCAAAGTAGAGTGAAGGAAATCAAAGTAATTGAAAACCTTAAGTATATATACTCAACGTGTATACGTAAGCGTATATACACCTTTCTTTGGATTTTAATTTGATTTACGTAAAGAATTTTTAAAATAAAGTTCTTTGTCTATATTATCTGAAATCACTGGAAAAGGACTTTGAAATTTTAAACCTGATTTTTAAACCTTTGACGTAGTCAATTAAATTCAAAAGCACGAACTTTTAACAAAATATCTTTCATTTCCTTTTTCCTTTCTTTGTGAAAAACGTGAAACTTGAATTGTGATTAAGTGGTAAATTAAAGCTTTTAACGAAACATTTTTCAATTCTTATTTCCCTTATTTCTAGAAAAACGTGGAATCTAAATTGCAGTACAAATAAGGGTTTAAGTTACAAAAATTTCTTTCACCTGAAAACTGAATACCAAACCAAAGTTATTTTCGTAGGATTTGAATTTGGAAATTAATAGAATTGTTTTGATGCTTATAATTTCTGTTATTTATAATTATCTTTGCATTAGCTTAACTTATTGCTGTTTAGGAAAGTAGTAAGAAAATCTCTTCCACAAAACTTTTCAAATCTAGTTTTCAGGAAACTTAGAATTAAAAACTCCTAGAATTAACTTAGAAACTAAAACTTTAGGCTCCTGTGGATACGATCCTGGACTCACCAGGTAAAACTACACCACATACCCTTGCACTTGGGGGTTAAGTTTAAACACACATTTAAGTAGCGGTCAAGTTTTTGGCGCTATTGCCGGGGAGCCAATTTTAGTTTTTAGGTTATTTTAGGTTCAATTTAAAAATAAATTAAAAAAAGAATAAAAAAAATGAAATTTATAATGAACATGGATGGCTTTTCTTATAATGCTAGTTCACCAGACACCACTCACCCACTCATTAGTTATTTAGATAGTATTTATAGAATTGATTTTTGTGTAGAAACTTTTTCAAGGGTACTTAAATTTTATGGACTTGAACATGAGGATCCTCGAGTTCATGTAGAAACATTTGAGTTAGTTTGTCTTTGTTGCACAAATGGTTACCTAGATGATACTTTTAGGTATAATTTTTTCCTATTATCATTGTGCGAAGTGGCCAATAATTGGTGTTACGCTGCTATGTGCTCCATTAATACTTGGGAAGAGTTACAAAATGATTTTATTGTAACTTTTCTCCCCAATTTTCAAACCTTCACCTTTCATTTTCAAATATAAACTTTTCAATTCAAGAAGGGTGAAGTATTTTATAAATGCTGGGAGAAATTTAAAAACCTTTTGGAAACTTTCCCAAGTCATGGACTGAAATTAGAATAGATCTTAGGCATATTTTGTAGAACTATACCTTGTGAGGTGACCTCACCCCAGAAGAGGCATGGTCATTCCTTGAATGGTTCTATGAACACACCAAGCCATAGAAAATACTTAAACTTAGTTTTGAACCTCATGCACTTGAAAATCACCCTGACCCATTCTCACATACTCCTACTTTACTTGATTCTCATAATCTATCCTTAGAAGGTAGCGTATGTGCGAAACTTGATTGCTCGGATTTTGCATGCCCCAATCTTATTCCATTCACTAAGGGCCAATCTGGGGAAGAAATTAATTCAAAATGTAATCTTAATGCACATGAGACTTTATATACTAACTCTTCATTAGAGGATACATTATTTGAGTCTACTACATATCCTTATGTTCAATCACTCACTGAAAATGAAATTGTTGAATCTAGGGCCTTTTTGTCATTTACACAAGAAGACCCTAATCTAAAAACCTTAGACTTTGAGTGGAGCGATAGTTCTAATGATGGTTGGGATAGTGAAGAGAAGGAGTCCGTTAACTCAATCCCACCGGACTCTAACCCACATGGGACTTCATCTGTTGAGAGTCCAAATGGCGTGTCAATTAATACTACCACAGAGCTTGAAGCTCAACCCACCCTGACAACCCAAGAGACCTTAGAAAGTCCTAATACTCAGTCTGAGGGATTTAATGCCATAGGTTCAGGGGAGCACACTATTGAACCAGTCACTTTAGTTTCATTATGTTCTACCACACCACTCATGAGACTACTTCTGATATATCTCTTTCTACAGGGGCTAGTACATAGGATGACTTACTTATTGAGACCCCTATATGTGAGTGAAAGTGTGATTCTAATTATGGCGGGGTTCCTTCTTTAATCTCACAAGATTATGATGAGAGTGAATTATCTATATCATCTTTTGAGAGTTTGAAAGACAGGCCTGAGAGTGAGAGTGGTGCACAACTCTTCTCTTTTGACCTAACCCCAACTGAGAATCATGCCGATAAAACTAAACATGTTTTGACTAAAAGTGACAACACATGTAGGGAGGTGGTAAAGAACAAACGAGTAGTTCACACTGACTTCTTAGATGACAAAGGGATACTAGAAAATATACAACCACAGTTCATGCTTACATGTGCAAATAATTTTAGGCCATATTTAGGGTTTAAGGATTCCTACAAGGCCATACATTCTCCAGTGTTCTCTACACTTGGAGTATACTCATTCTCGGTACCTCTAGGGCAAGAAGAGCATTTTATTAGTTCACCTCTTGACATTGCCCCATTTAGAAGTCTTACTACGGGGATGATGAATGACTATAATGAGATTGACTATCACTGGGGTAAGGTAGTAAAAAAAGAAGAAAATTGTATAGACTTCTTAGGTGCTGAGAAAATAATTAAGCCCACTATGTTCACACTTTCACTTACACTTTGGCCCCATTTGTGGTTTTATAAACCTCACTTGGCCTGTCATCCTTTAGTGTGTTTTACGTTCGAGATGCGTCCACCATTGGGACTTTGTAGGATTAAAGAGAATATCTTATCTCGTAAACCATTTGTGGATAGGTGGGATAGGAAAGGTGTTGGATAACTAATTTTTTTTTTTTTTTGTTTTATTTGTACATAGTAGATTAGCTTTTTCTTTTGTGATTTTGTAATTTATTGTTAGTTTATATTTTCTTTGTTTATTTTCTTTTCTTTTATTTTTCTACTTACTTT
Organism: Pouteria glomerata; assembly: GCA_035590655.1. Lineage (NCBI taxonomy): Eukaryota > Viridiplantae > Streptophyta > Magnoliopsida > Ericales > Sapotaceae > Pouteria > Pouteria glomerata. Next base: position 9,212 of record JAVXUM010173815.1, read on the forward strand.
CATTCTTTGTTTATTTTATTTTTCCTTCTCTTTTTATTCTCTGTTAATTCTAAGATTCTTACTTATTAAAAAAAAATGCTAATGTTTTTTTTCTTGTATAGCTCTTTTATTTTCTTCAAATAAGGAAACTCTTGAGGTAATATCCTTTCTTTCCCTTTTTATTTTTCACTTCCAATTGGTATTTCATATATACATTATTGTCATTGTTGGGAGTGTTGTAGAATCCAAATTGGGGGGTGTATTGGGTAATGCCTTAAGTGGGTAAAAAAAAAAAACTGGTGCATTCTTGATTTATTTTGTGCTTTGATTTGATTTATGCCCTTTACAGTTTTAGTATTCATCATGCTCACTGTTGCACAATACGGACCCACATATGCTTCATGGTTTTCACATTGAGGACAATGTGAATTTAAAGTTGGGGGTAGGGTTCGCATGATGAATTAATTTGACATGCATGAAAAAAAAATTTATTTTAGACAATTTAAAGCTTTCTTGACTTAGCATAATTGGACCTTGCATGTGTCTGTGAACTAGTTTGATGTTGGTAGTAGTCATGAAAATAATGAATGGTTTGTTTTCAATTTTGAAATAGGGAATGAAATTTAAAATTAAGTGTCAACTTTTCTAATGAATTGTAGACTTGTCACTTAAGACCATTGAAATGAGGGTGTACTAAGGATTGGATTTCATGAGACTTGGTTATTCAAGTATACTTAGATAGAGGTGGAGACTTAAAACTCTATATTTGGTGAGCTTTTGAGCCTGAGCTTTTATTTCTTAAGAGTTATATACTTAGTATCTTTTATAATTTCTTTTATAATTTCTTTCATCTCACAATTTTTGAATAGCTTCATTACACTAATTTGCTTTGGCATTAAATGCACATGAGGCTACTTTTGATTTACATGTTGGTATTCAAGGAGTGAAAGGAGAAAAGTTTAGGAGAGATTTATGTTGCTCAATTATCACTGAACATGCACTTTGAATTATCCTATACGTCGTTTGTTCAACCAATACCCCTAGCCAAGTTACAACCTAGTAAAAACTTAATGGACTCTAGGTGAAAGATACTTATAGGAGAGTTGATCCATCTCACGAAGTTGATAGTAGTTTTCTTATTTTTGCATTAATACATTCCATTCATGAAGCTATATTACACTCGATAAGTTAATTTTTTCAATTACTTTTGATTTGGGTTTATTGCACATATTCATATTGCACTCCTGCATGAACCATAAGAGTAACCCTTTTTTGAGTGATTTCTTTTAAGAGTGAACACCCTGGTGAGATTTGAAGTCAAGACCATGATCTGTGAGTGTATTTGTTAATTGGGTTGATTGAATGACATGACTTGATACACTTGAAATTAGATGGTCAAAAAGTTGGGTGAGTCTGAGATACATTGGGGAATTTTATGCAAAATTTTAAAATTTTATTACTTATTTCATATTGAACTTAAGTCAGGAGTATTGGATTGATTACCACCACCTATTGAACTAGGTTAAGAATTTTGTGGGTAGATTCACTTCAAACCCTCACGAGACTTCACTCGTCCACTAGGGGGAACCTAGGGGTTTAAAAGACTTGCTGCACGTAGCTAAGTGTAGCTGTGTTTCCAAAGAAAAGAGAATTAGAATAACAATTTATTTTATTTTAAAAAAAGTCATTGCTAGGGACTAGTAATGTTCAAGTTGGGGGGTGTGATTACACTTCAAAATGGTAATTACAAGCTTAGCAAATAAGTGCACATTCATGCATTTTTCCTTATAAGTTTGTTTATTTTATGATATTTTATATTTATATGTTTGTTTTCTTCAAAGCAGTGAAAATGATAATAATTCGTTGACAAGTGACGAAGAAAACGAAAGAAAAGAAGTAGCACAACAAAATAAAGAAGCAACCGAAGTTGAGGAAAGAACTGAAATTAGGCTTGGTGAGGAACAGAGAAGCAATCTCATACAGCAGGGTCCGGACGACCGAGAGGAATTCACTAGCCCGTAGTGGGATGGAGACACTTGCTGGTTCGGATGGTTCATGCACTGGTCCGGACGCCTAAGAACATGTGAAGCACCTCCTGAATGAAAATTATACACTGTGGTCCGGACACCCTTACGGGCCGTCCGGACGGGGCGTCCACAACATAATTCCGAGCTCTTCTTTTACTAGGTTTTAATGTAGGCTATAAATAGAGGACTTGGATGAATTTTTGAGGCCTCTTTTTCATTATTCTTTTTAGTCGTTTTCCATAGTTTCTAGGGTTTAGTTTAGTTTTTTGTTTTTTCATTTTTGAAGATGTTTTAGAAGATTTCTAGTTTTTCATTGGTTCGTTTCAGCTTTGATTCTTTTTCGCCTTGCATCTACAAAGTATGGTATTTTCTTATTTTAAGTTTAATAAAAGTTTTTTATGTTTTTGATCTTTATTTCATGTTTAGTTTCTAGTTTTACTTTCGTTTGAATGTTTGAATGCTCTTCGCATGTGATTGCACTTGAAAAGTGTAATTACAAACCAAATAAAAGAATAGTTTTACAGTAATTTATGTTATTTCCTTTATCT
>JAVXUM010173825.1:0-11765 GCA_035590655.1 Pouteria glomerata
GAAGCCGCGAAGGTGGTTTAACCTACCATTGCTAGTGCGAAAATCAAAACAGATACTTCGTAATGCGTAGAAAAGTAATGAAAAATGAAAACGACGTGTAAAACTGAACTTTTAAATTAAATTAATCAAACTAAAGTGAACTTACGCAAAACGAGGTTCGTAAACCCTAGACGGAAGAAGTCTGAACTCTCTACGTACTCCAACTAAAAAATAAAAAAAATAATCCGACCCCTTATATCGTCAAATTTGTACCTTTTTATAGGCTTATAAAATATAAGGGCAAAATAGTAATTTGCTCTGTAAATTACATCAGAAAATTTGCTTAGTCAAAACACCTTGGGCGCCCGAGAAGTAGGGTGGCGTGCGCCCAAGGTTGGCCCCCACCACGTGCTCGACAAAAGGTCTGAGCTGCTCAAGTGATTCCTGGTCTCGGCGGGCGCACGACCTAGAAGACGGGCGGGCGCCCAAGCCCTCGTGCGCCCGAGCTTTCCCTTTTGCGTGCGCCCAAAATTGGTGGCAAGCAAATTGGACCAAAGTGCTACTCTCGGTGGGCACACAACCTGAAACACAGGTGAGTGCCCAAGGTGCGTGCGCCCAAGGATTCCTCCTTGCGTGCGCCTGCAGATCCCTGATACAATACCAACTGAAGTCTTGCTCTCGGTGGGCGCCCGACGTAGCACTCAGTCGTGCGCCCGAGGCTTGGCCTTTACTGGTTTGCACTTTTTAGCTCTCCAATCTATCCTCCTTGGGTTTCTTTCCTTTCATTCACCTGCAAAACACCCAAGAGGTATATAAATAGTACAAACATGATAAAGAACAACTTTTACTTGATAAAATATTAAAAATCATAGCATGTAATGCATTAAGGTAAACAATGATTGCAAGCAATCAAAGCTCATCACATTCCCGCTTCAAATCAATAAGCTCAGGAGAATTAACAACTGGCCAACACCACCGCCCATCTTGAATAATGTCCTTCACTCGAGCATTCTTCGATAACCTGGAGTCATAAATCACTCTAGCAATCCTAGAAGTACAAATAGGATCTCTCGGCATCCAAGCCTCAAACCATAAAGAAGTATGCTTGCCATCACCAACCCTCATGGAAATAAAGGGCCAAACCTTATACCTTTACGCTGGATCAAAATCTTCCTCCAAGTCCAGGAGCAATTCCATGGAACTTTAGCTGCCCAAAACTGGTCCTTAGTCAAAATATTCTGCTTAACCCATGTCGCCCATAATGAAGTAGAGAAAGGATTACACAAATTCCAAACAAATCTAGTCATGCACACCAAATTCCAATCCCTAATCTTCTTGATTCCCAACCCACCTTCCTGCTTAGGTCTCGTCACCTCAACCTTGGCAACTTTCACCCCATGAGTATTAAGAGAGGAACCTTTCCAAAAAAAGGCACGTAAGATAGCTTCAATCTTCTTAGTAACTTTAACTGGCAAAATAAAATGTGAGCACCAGAAAGACTGAATGCTGAACAATACCGACTGGATAGGCTACAACCGGCCAGCAAATGATAAAAAAAGATTAGTCCAGCTTTTAACCCTGCCAACAATCCTATCAACCAACATTCTATAGTCATACACACACAATTTGGTAGAGATCATAGTCACACCAAGGTATCTAACAGGCAAACTGCCAAGACTATACCCAAAAGTTTGAATAATACACTTCTTAGTCATCATCAACACCCGAGAGGAAAATCTCACTCGTAGTGGGGTTAGGAAAGAGCCCAGAAAGAGATTAAAACAAATCCAAGGAATCCCTGACAACACCAACAGAACCAACATCACCCCTACAAAAAATCATCAAATCATCCGCAGAACAAAGGTGAGTAATTTTCATCTTCCCACATCTCTGGTGATAACGAAACACAGTAGACTCAGCAGCCTTCTTAGAAATAATACGGGAAAATACCTCCATACAAAGAACAAACAAGTATGGGGATAGAGGATCACCCTGCCTTAAGCCTCTTTTACCTTCAAAGTAGCCATTCAACTCTCCATTTATACTAGTAGAAAATCGTGGAGTGGCAACACAAGCATGGATCCATCCAATGTACTTCATGGGGAACCCAAAAAGCCGCAACACATCCCAAAGAAACTCCCACCTTACTGAGTCATACGCCTTCATCAAATCCACTTTAGTAGCACATTTAGGACTAGCTGAGGAAACATGATAACCACGAACTAGCTCTTGAGCCTTCAGGATATTATCACCAATACTCCTACCATGAACAAAAGTAGCTTGGGCTTTATTGATAATACCAGGAAGAACCTCCTTCAAACGACCGGCAAGAAGCTTAGTAACACACTTATAAATAGTGTTACAACATGAAATCAGTCTAAAATCCTTTAACATTGAAGCATTAGGAGTCTTTGGTATCAAGGCAATAATTGCAGCATTAGTATCCTTTAGCAAAACCGAGGAATCAAAAAATTCTTTAATAGCTAACACAACATCCTCACCCATAATATGCCACGCTTTTTGGAAAAAGAAGGCATTAAACCATCTGGTCCCGGAGCCTTGTTTGGATGTAAGCTAAACATTGCTCGCCTAATATCCTCAGCTGAGAAATCAGCAACCAACCTTGCCATCTACTCATCATTCAAAGAAGACGAAATGAAGTCATCCAAAACATGATGAAGATTATACGGTTGGGAATGATCCGTCCCAAGAAGGTCTTTAAAATAATTAACAATCTCCACCGAAATCAACTCATTCTCCTTAAGCACCGACCCATCCTCCAAATGGATTCTCAGAATTTTGTTCATATTCAATCGATTTTTCACCGAATTAAAGAAAAATGCAAAGTTATTATCACCTTCCTTGAGCCATTGTACTCTACTCCGTTGCTTGATTAAACACTCCTTCTGAATGACCTGCATAAGTCTCTCAAGACAAGCTTTTTCTTTAACTAATATCTCATCATCAGCCCTACCCGAAGCAATTTGAGTTTGAATAGAAGACAAATCAGATCGCAATTCCATCTCCAAAGCATTTTCACTCCCAGCTTTCTTTAGCATCAAGGCTTTTAAGGCACATTTCACCAATTTAAGCTTCTTATAAATTCTATACATTGCATACCTGTCAATAACCATTCTCCACACATCCTCCACAATAGGAAAAAATTCAACAAAATCCACCCAGTGTTTAAAAAATTTAGAAGGTCGACGTACCATGGGGAGGTGCACACCAATATCCACAACCACCGGAGCATGATCTGACACATCAAAAAGTAGAAAATCTGCCCAAGAAGCTTCAAACTTGGAATGCCAAGTAGCATTCACCAGTGCACGATCCAATTTACGCAAAATATGCCTAGCAACCCTAGCATTATGCCAAGTATGGAAGCTTCCACTGAACCGCAAATCATCCAGCCCAGTATCACACACGGCTTCATTGAAATTATCCATAAAAGCAGGCCAATCCGAACTCCCACCCTTCCTTTCATAACGGAAACGAACCGCATTAAAATCACCCAAGAGAAGCCACGGCAAAGACAAAAACATAGGCGTCTTTGACCGTATGTCCCTCCACAAACCCCTCCTAAGCATATGATCATTAGAACCATATACAAAATGAGATATAACAACACCCGAACTTAAGCATGAGGAGAATTAGATAAATTACTCAAACCCTCGGCCTTGGCCATCCCATTGGTCTTCCGTTTGGTACTTCTACCATTTTACAAACGCTTAGAAACTAGCTCATCAACCGCAATTAATTTATCACGAAGAAGATTAGCACTAGGAGCCGATTGCATCTCCATAGTTTGTAAAATAGGTCTGGAAACTGAAACATCATCAGCACATGACACCTTACAACTAGGAGTATGAAGCTCTTCCTCCAATCCCAAGTTCTCATCAAGGCATTGAAAAGTATTATGAACCACCATACCTGTGGCAACAGAAGTAGTAACCACTTTGTCCTCCCCACTAGATGGCTTAAGCACTTGTACTTGGTCCTCTAGATTCGAAATGGAAGGCGTATACATACTAGAAGAGTCCACTTTACACACATCTGAAACAACATTCTTACCCTTATAAGTCATCGAAACCCACCCTTCATCATCCAGTTTTGCCGATTTTAAAGAGGCCTCTTTTAGCTTCTAAGTGGTACCCACAACCTTAGTGCAACTCTTATCCAAATGCCCAAAGGTTTTACATTTTGAACAACGTTTAGGAACCCACCCATACTCAACACCAACAATTTGCACAGACCCATCTGTAAGCTCAAACTCTATCGACTCTGGGAAGGAATTATCGGCATTTACTTCAATACAAACCAGAGCATATTTAATTCGTTTCATTTCTTCTGTCATTTGATCTGCAAATAAAGGCTTACCAATGGCGCTTGCAACATAACTCAAGTGTTCCTCATTCTAAGCTTCAAGCAGCAAATTAGAAAAATTCACCCAAATTGGAATAACCGTGAAAATCTCCTTGGATAAAGCCATCCCCGGCTTCCATTTTCGTACAATTAATGGATGCCCCGCAAAATACCATGGCCTACCCGTAAGTACTTGCATAATGTCATAATCTGGCTTAAACCAAAAGAAGAAAAAACCAGTGTCACTAGTAAGGACTTCAAGGTAATTCTCCTTTCCCCAAAACCTAAATGCATTTTGTTGAACCAAAGAGAATGGCAACTTTTTATCCAGAAAGTACCCTACCAAAGTGTTCTCCCAGTGCAACACACCTTTGGCTTTACAAGAACCACACCATTATTCCTTTGAGGTGCATGAAAAGATAAATTCATAGTCTTGCCCCTTCAGCCCGTGACAGCTGTAACCCACCTGCCCGGACTAACAGTAGGAGAAGGCTTCTCATGTAAAGATCCATCATTAGAATTCCCGGTCCTATCTGTTGCTTCCACTTCATCAGGGCCAAGAAAGCCTTTAGGATCCATTAGCCATAGCATTACTTCGGTTTTGTAACCCATCATCCACTTCCAGAGAAGGATTAAGAGCTTTATCCTTTGACTGTAAAACCTCAAGAGTCGAAGCAAACACCTTCTGCATAGAGAAGAATGTCCAAGCAACTATTCAAAGTCAACCACCGCCAAAGGAGATACCCCATTATTGGAGATACCCCATTATTGCCACACCTCGGGATCTCAGTCATATCCAGTTCCATCGAAATATCATGACGTGTGGATGGACTTTTGTCCATATGTGCATGAGAGCGCATGGTGACATTACCTAAATTCGGGAAACTCCTAGCTGGTAATTAGGAACCTGACATCATTCCACTCAACCTAACATAAGTTCCATTCGACAATAATGGATTTGCACCTGTAGAGAAATTAGGGTTACAAATCCCAAGGCTCTCTACACTGTCAATTGCACCATGGGAACCCTTAGGAATAGTACACGAACTCCCATCTTTGACCTAAACACCACGCCCATTGGACCGATTCATTTTGGGATCAACAGTAACATTAGAATCACCATTACTCATAACAATCTTCTTTGCCGCATCAATATCACCCTTCATGGAAACCCCATCCGCCGCTCCAATTAAATGGGAAGCCATCAAACGAGTAAAGGAGAGACCAAAACAAAAAGATACCAGAAAACCCTAAGGTGAGCAAACCCTAGAGAGAGAAGAAGAAGTAGGAGACTCTCAACCTATGGCCCCTTTGTAGAGCCTTCTTAACTTAATGAGAGGAGATATTGTGGATGCTATCAAAGAATTTTTCTACTCGGGTCAGAACATTTAATCACTGGTAACTCATAAGCTAGTTAGTTATGATAATTTTCCCCAAACTATCCCTAATCAACATGTAGCATATGCTTAGAACCTTCCTTTGGAGCTATTCAGGTGATATGCTACTGATAATTCCTTTGATTGCTGAGTTGATTTTGCTGAGTTGCTGCTTTGGTTTTGCTATATACTTGCTGGGCTATGCTGAGGATTTTATCCAGACTTGGTTAGTGAGTTTGTTATCCGGGTGATGCATTCGGGTTGGGTGAATCTTGCTTTTTTTCATTGTTTTGTTCTGATGGTTTATCTTGGTAGCAGTTGTACCATCTGTTAGTTATTGTACCATCTGTACAAGTCCTTCAGATAGAGTGATTTATGACTCTGGGCTTCCTAGTGAAGCCAAAGTTAGATCCATTATTAGAAATAACCACTAGCAATGGCCACCGGCAAACTCTGTTGATTTGATTGAATTGAAAGAAGAAATAGCAACCTTGGCTCCCCCTAACTGCTCGGATGAGGATCATGTTATATGGAATGGTAAGAGGCAATTTTTGGTTAAAGATGCTTGGGAACCAATTAGAGTGCAGTCCACTGCTGTTAATTGGTCCAGGTTAGTTCGGTTTAAATATCACATTCCGAGGCATGCTTTAATCTTTTGGTTAGCTTTGCTTAGGAAACTTCCTACTCTTGATAAGCTTCAGTCATATAGTTTAATTCAACAAAATAAGTGCCTATTCTGCCGTAGGCATTTGGAAACCATTGATCATCTCTTTTATAGTTGTCAGTCCACTGGGGGTATTTGGCATCAGTTGTTATCCAAATGTGGTGTGCAAGATCAATCCTCTTCGTGGGAGGAGGTTCAGGATTTTGTGGCGCAGAATTTCCATGGTAGATTACTATGTACTTTGATAAGAAAATTATGTTTTGGTGCTGCAGTGTATGTAATTTGGAGAAAGAGGAATTCTAGGCTGTATGAAAATGAGTATAAGGATGTAAGCTCCATTCTTCGGAACATTCAATCACTAGTAACTCATAAGTTGGTTAGTTGTGGTAAGTTTCCCCAAACTATCCCTAATCAACATGTAGCACATGCTTGGAACCTTCCTTTGGAGCTATTCAGGTGATATGCTGCTGATAATTCCTCTGATTGTTGACTCTAATCTCCCATACAATATTGTTGACAATGCTTTTGATCGAAGTGGAAAGCCCCTTGAACACTCTTGCATTCCTTTTAAGCCAAAGGTGGTAGACCAAAGCGCTCCATGCTAGCTTGCATATTGTCTTACTAATGTGCTTGCCACTAAACTTTCCCATGGCCCATGAAACTTCATCCTTCCATGGCTGATTAGACTTAATAATGGAGCATTTATGGAGGATAATCGCACGTAATTCTAAGGAAAAAAAGCATTTGAAGAAAATATGGTCTAAACTTTCCAATGCTTGCCCACAAAGAACACAAGTAGGATCGACATTCAACCCCCATGCTAACAATTTATCCTTAGCATTAAGCTTAACTCTGATGGCTAGCCATAAAATAAAACTATGCCAAGGAATATGCTTTGGGAACCAAGGAAGTGTGTGCCAAGGAACTTTGGGGGCTTTTACTCATATAGACTCCATAGTAGCAGCCAAATTGTAAACTTGTCGCTCAAAAGCAGTCTATAAAAACTGATCTTCATGTAGAGGATTTGGCATATAAGTAGAAAGTATATCCGATACTATCTCCCTCAGCTCCCATGTAGAAGAATAAGGCAATTTCTATTGTCCCTGGGAGATGATCTTGGAGACTTCGGTATCTTTGGGCAGTCCAGTATCATAAGCAACCCGAGCACCATATTTTGGAATTAGGGGACCACTCGGATGCCAATTAGAGAACTATAAAGAAATAGATGCACCATTACCTACTTTATACCTTGAGATGCCAAGTGCCACCTCCTGAAGCTTAAGTATTTTACGCCATGTCCAAGAGCAGTCGGATGGCGGCTTAACCTCCCAAAAGCATTTCCTTTGAGCAAATTAACTTTACACCATTTCACCTAAAGAGATTGCTTATCAGTACACAATGCCCATATGTGTCTCAGCATAGAAGCTTTATTCCAAGCATGCAAACTCTTCAAGCCAATGGCCCCTTCATTCTTTGGTAGGCACACCTCATTCCATGCAACCTTGCTTTCTTCTTTCCTTAAGTCTGCACCTATCCATAGGAACTTCCTAAGGATTTGCTCAATTGCATTGCAGGCCCTTTTAGGGAATATGAAGTGGAGGCTCCAGTATATTTGAATACTGAATAGGACAGACTTGATAAGTACTAAGTGGCCAACGTATGAGAGACACTTAGATGTCCAGCTTTGAACTTTTTTGAGTATCTTCTCAATTAGCACCTTGCAGTCATCATATTTGAGCTTAGTTGAAATAAGTGGCACTCCAAGATACTTAACTGGCAAGTCTCCCAATTGGCAGCCAAGCAAACAACAAAGACGTGCTTTCTCCTTTTGATCCACCCCCGAGATGTAGACTTTACTCTTAGCTCCATTTGGTTGAAGCCCTGAGTATTTATGAAACTCATGAAGAGCATTGTAAATAGCCTTAAAAGTTTTGTCATTAGGAGCACATAATAAGAAAATATCATCTGCAAAGCAAATGTGGGTGATCAAAGGATTAGCGCATCTTGGATGATAAGTGAAGTCACTCTCCTGCACCATATTAGTAAAAAGCCATGAGAAAAATTCCATTACAAGAAAGAACAGATAAGGGGACATGGGTTACCCTATCTCAGGCCTTTTGCACTATGGAAGTACCCTTCTAATGCTCCATTTAGTGAAATAGAGAAAGAATGAGAAGTAATGCATGCCTGAATCCATCCAATATAATTCTCTGGGAGGTTAAAAGCATACAATATGTCCAACAGTAGGTTCCACGAGACAGAATCAAAGGCTTTCATGAGATCAATCTTTAAAGCACTTCTAGGAGAAAGAGATTGCCTGTGATAGTTCCTCACCAGCTCTTGCATGAGAAGAAATTTGATCTAAAATGGATCTCCCCTGAACAAAAGCAGCATGAGATGCGCTAATAAATTGTGTCATAATCCTCTTGAGCCAATTGGCAATAATCTTGGAGATGCATTTGTAGATGGTGGAGCAACATGAGATGGGTCTGAAATCTGTGACCTGACTTGGATTGGGAACTTTAGGCACCAATGTAATACCAGTGGAATTAACAGGCTTTAATAATTTACCTGAGGTGAAGAATTTTGATGGCTTCCATAAAATCTCCCCCAACTATGCTCTAAGTTTTTTTAAAGAAATGAGAAGTATACCCGTTTGGGCCCGAGGCCTTATGGCTTGGCAAGGAAAAAAGAGTCTATCGTATTTCTTCATCCGTGACTTCCCTACCAAGTGGACAAAGGATGTCATCCGAGAGAGCAGTCTTCATGAGACTGGACACAAAAGGCTTGGCATCTTGCGGATAAGCAAAAGGAGTACCCAACAACTTCCAGTAATAATCAATAAAAATCGACTTAACATCATTATAGTCCTCAATTCTTTCTCCTTAGCTATTGAGAATTGACAAAATTTTGTTTCTTGAGCAATGGCTTTTTACCTTTCTATGAAAATAGGAAGTATTTTGGTCCCCTAACCAAATGGAATTGTCCTTTGCCTTTTGTTTATAAAAAACTTCCTCGGCCAATGCAATGTGAGTATATTCCTCTAAAACTCTGTTCTCCTCTTTAATAAGCAATGGACTAGGAGCAATTTGGAGCCTTTTTTGGATGTCTTCAAGTTTAATTTTTGCTTCAGAAACCTTAGATAGGATGCCTTCATAGTTTTTTGCATTAAAGTCTTTGATAGCTAGCTTTAAAGACTTGAGCTTGGAGCATAGTTTAAACATGGGAGTGCCCGAAATAGGCCTAGCCCATTCTTCCTCAACAATCTTCATGAAATCCTTATGATTATTCCAAAAATTGAAAAACTTGAAAGGTTCTCTTCCATTGAATGCATTAGGCCGCAAGTTCACAATTATAGAGCTATGATCTGAAATACTTGCTATCGGGAAATAGGCCTCCAAGTTTTGAAATAAGCCGAGCCAAGTTTCATTGATCAAAGCCCCATCAAACTTACTATAAATTCTGAAGCCATCCTCTTGTTTGTCGCACCAAGTGTATAAATGACCAGAGAATCTCAAGTCAACCACTTCAATTTTCTTGAGGCAAGCATTGAATTCTTCCACTGCTAGCTTATCAATACCTCTTCCACCCTTACGCTCCATTTCATATTTGACAACATTGAAGTCACCCATGATGGTCCACAGGATAGAGTCACCAACCAATGTATGATTGTGCTGTAGCTCATACCATAACTCTTGTCTTTGTTTCCTGTCATTAGAGGCATAAGTAAAAGTAACAAAAAAGTTTATGGATAATTTCAAGTGGTTAATATGGCAAAACATGGATTGAGTAGTAGTGGACAAAATTTGGATATATATTTTTTTTTTGAAAGGTAAATAAAGTATATTAATAGATAACCATGAAGTACAAATCCAAGGGGCATGGCCCCGAATTACAAAATTACTGCCTTAAAAAAATCTAGATATTTAGTAAAGTTGGGTCCCACAAAAGGAGAATTCTAGCCGCATGTTCATTATAATGGTTGCCAAAATATTGGAAGGTGGGGCTAATGGCTCAGCAAGTTTGCTCAATGTTATGGTTCCTAACTTTGGTTTCCAAAAGACATACTATATTAAGGGATGAGGCTCTAACAAATTTTCAGATTTCAGCTTGCTTAATGAGGCTATTAAGACCCCTAATGTTCCAAGTAGCAAAATTCATAGGGATGAAGAAGAAGAATTAGAGGGCATGGTTGTTTTAGCCTTATTCAATTGGGTATGTGGTTGGAAAGATTTGTCTTTTTTTTTTTCTCTTTTGGCTCTTTGGTAGCTGCGAGCTGCAATTGGAATGATGCATTTCATGATTGGATATAGAAGGAGAAGAGGAAGGTGACACGGCTTGGGCAATTTCAGTACTCATCATTAAATTATCTACTTCCTCCTTATTTGCTTAGGCATGGAAATCTTGGTGGCTGTTGTACCATCTGTTAGTTGTTGTACCATCTAGGCTAAGGTTGGCGATGGTCCACCAACTATTAGAGAGTCGGGCTCTATTTTATGTACTTCCTGGGGTATGCCCCTTATAAGTGTGTAATTATTTTATTTTATTAATAATATTTACTATTTTACCTTTCAAAAAAAAAAAAAAAAAATTTGACCCAAATTGGGATGGAGCTAATTTCATCCTTGTCATATGAGCATTTGGGAGACCAAGGTTTGAGAACCAATGATTTGTCAAAGTAACTCTGAGGACCCATTTTCAAAACTTTGAGTTTTATATCTTCATTTTCAAATTTAAATAAAAACACACTAGACCGTAGCACAAGAGTATCAATATGGCCAAAAGATCTCCATCTATTATCCACATGTTGTTTCATCAGTTTAAAAGGGGGTTTGGCTCCAATGACATATCCAATTATGGCATTCTCCCATCTCCCAAGTTCATTTTGAACCTCCTCTAATGTAATTGAGACACTTGGGCTTGAAACATTTGAAGGATGATGATCTTTAATAAGTTCTAATTGCAGCCCATTACTTTTGACCCGATTAGCTTTAAATAAGCTAGCCCATTTTTATTTGGTTTGATTTACGGGGCTTTGTTGTTTTGGGCTTACGGATGAGCCGTTTTGGTGAGGAACCTGGTGGGCCCCAATAGGGGCAAACCCGGGCTACTGGATTGAAATTTAAATTGGCGGCTAAAGGTGGTACACGGTTATTATCCAAAGGCTGCAAGCAAAGGCCATTGGTAGTGACCCGTGGAGAGAGATGTTGCATGGAAATAGAAGGAAAAATGCTGCGCTTACAACAATGGTTGTAAACAGCCGAAACGACCGCGTTTCGGTCCAAGCGGAGGGGGGCGTGCAGCAGACATTTTCACTCAAATAAAAAAAAAAAAATTTATAAATAAAAATAATAAAATAAAATAAAATAAAAAATATTTTT
>JAVXUM010173832.1:0-11765 GCA_035590655.1 Pouteria glomerata
CCTACACAAATCCAACAAGTGTGTAAATATCATGATAAAATCTAAGATTTATGAAGATAAAACACTATAAAACACATAATATTATAACACAAATGATGCACGATCACTTGTCTCGGTGGTAGGGGAGTGGGTTTTTTAACACATCCCGCGTGGGTTACTTCCAACCCCTTTTTCTTGGACCATCTTGGGGAAGAAAGTCCAAAAGGCCCAGCAATCCTTAGTTAGATGCCTCATAGTCTGGTGATACCAACAAAAACTTAGTTGTTTTTCTTACCTTATGGGAGGACTTTTTAACACAGGTAGGACAAGAGCGCCATTAGTGACCCATGCATCCAAAAGAGCCTAGAGATTTGAAACAGAAAGATAAGATGGGAATGGATGTGGCATTAGGTCGTTTGTATGAGGTTTTTTATTACTGTCTTCCTTCTTTTAATAGGATAGCTGTACTGTAGAGGCTTCTGCTTCAAATACAACATGATTGCGACAAGATGGGTGTCGCCAGTCCCTTAGAGTCAAATGATCTCTATGGGAGAAAAGAGCAATAGGGGAGGAAAGTTGCCGCATTGATGCCCTTATAGTTTCACTTAGATTTTTAGCAATTATACACAAACTCAAAAAATCTTAAAACTGATGATTCACCAAATGAACTTTATACTGACCATTCATCTTTTCAATGCATATCTTTATAAGTTGCTCTTCTGAAAGTGGGCCCTGGACATCAACCGCCTTTTTACGAAATTGTTTGACATAAGAGAGAAGGTCTTCCCTATATCTTTGTGACTCCCGAATAAGATAGAGGGTAGTGAGTTGTTCTTCCACATAAAAGAACTTTGCATAGAATTTCTTCACAAGATCTTCCCATGAGGACAGTGACCCCGCAAGAAGGTTAGTAGATCATCTATACACTTTATCAGTGAGAGACTTAGAAAATTCTTAGAGATAAAACATCTTTTATAAGTTATGAACTCCTTGGGTGTCAATGAACCTAACGACATGTTCACGTGCATCCCCTCTTTTGCCATCAAATCTCACTAATTTAGGCACAACATATCACTGAGGGTAAGGAAGTTTAGCTATCTCAGCAGGATAAGGTGGTTGGAGGTCAAAATCAAGTAAAGAGAGAGTGTTAGAACTTTCTTGATGAACAAAGCCTTGAACATGAGATTTTAGTTGTTCTAATGTGAAAGTGGACATAGGACTAAGCGTGAGAAATAAAACACCCACTGGTGAGGTAAGACTCGAATTAGGAGTAGTCGGTTCCGACAAAGCAAAAAGAGGAGTATGGTTTACCAGGGTTTCGTTTTGGGATAAAGTAGACCTCTACAAGCAGCGAGATTATGTCACCTGTTAAAATCGTAGCATGGGCCTCCAAGGTGGGAGCAACTGCTAACGTACCACTGCTAAGGACCTGGACTGGAAGTTGTTCGATAGGGCCGTTGTCATTATCTGTGTAAGGATTGCTTTCTGAATTAGCTGGAGCTGGAGGCATGACTGATGACGCCACTATTGAGGGTGGTAGCCAATGGGGCATCTACCCCCTCCGCAAAGTTAGGATGGCTTGCATCATGGTTTGTTGGACAAGTTAATCTTCTGCTTGTGATTGTTAGCAGAGTAATACATGTTTTGTGATAGTCCAGAGCTGGTTTGCCATGGCAGCTAGCGTTGGTTGCGCATCTACAAGTCGTTGTTCTTTTCCGTTTTTTGAACTAACTTCAACGCCTTCAAGACATTGGTGTAGGTCATGCCGATGGCTTTTTTGTAGGGTACGATAAATGATATTTAGCACTAGTTCTCCAACGGAGTATAATGTGAGAGGTCAGAATGCCAATAGACATCCTAACTATCTAGGAATAATACTATACATCATCAATGGCAAAGAGTCACCAGAGGCATACGGGGTAGGAGCTGGGGCAACCTAAAGCAATGGAAAGAAAGATAGTTGTAGGTTTTGGGTGAAATGGAAGGTAAATGGGTCAATTTTTTCCTTTGTCTATGGGGTGTTGCGAGTGATGGTATTTATAGGGAGCAAGTTAAAATAAAAAAAACTAGCCTATAAGTGCTAAAGATAATAGTCCTTTGGCTACATGGCCTATTTTACAAGGTTTGGTACATTAGTAGGTGAAGGTATTCTGACCAAGTAGTGGTAGCACACCTGCTTGGTCGATTGGTATACAAGTCGTGGCCATATTGACACAAGACAGTTGTGAGATGAAGGATAAGTTTTGTCACGTAGTGGTTTTCTTTCTCCTTGGGCTGGTCAATGATGTATGACGGAGCCCCAACTCAAGCCACCAAGTTGCTCGTTCTCAGATGGTACCGCAAGTGAGTGTATGCTTGTGAACCCTTGCAGGTGACACTTAGGCTTCACTCCTACCCTTAAGACTAAATGTGCGGTCTGAAATGTCCCCTCACTTCAAATACCCTCAGTGAGGGTAGCATGACTGGTTTAAGTGGCGTACACAAGCGTTGGTAGTGCCACCTTATTCGGTGAAGGCTGGCGTACCTCCATTTTGGACACCTACACAACCCATTTTTGTAGTCCCCCAAATAACTTAAATTTTGTTTTCGGTTGATAACAAACACCTTATGCACAAAAACCTTAAAAAAAATGATTTAAACAAATTTTAACTTAAAGATTGTCGTTTTGGCAAATAAGCTTAAATACTCCACTTATTCTTATTAACTTAAACACTAATTTGCCTGATGTACCCATCTGATGTTACACAACATTTCGCTTGTGAATATTATTATACTAGTAGAGGGAAGGAGCACGTGCTTTGCACGTGCCCATCTTATTTAATTTTAATAATTTATTTTTTAATACAAATATTTAAAAAATTTTAAATATTAATAGAGTAAAAATAGTGAGTATAATTTAAAACATTGAACAAATAATCTATAATTACTAATATTTGAACAAATTAATTAATATTTGCAAAACATATTAAATTTAAGTGTCATAAAAAATTTGTAAAGTGATAATAAACCTTTTAATAATTGGCATACGAAAAAAAAATATGTTTTAAATTTTTACAAAGAAAAAAAATACTATTATGAATAATATGCTAGTGACATTTCTCAAATTATTTAATATATAATTTCTATTTATTCTCATTAACTGTAAATTTATTTTCTTAAATTTATATTATTAATTTGCATTTACTAATCATTTATTCATTTATTATTATTATTATTTTTTTTTTTTTTTGGGTGAACTTGCAAATTTTCCTGACCCGGTTCGATCAAATCCTAAACCGCCTTTATACCTTAGGGTCAAGATTTAAGGTACCCCTGATTCAATAAATTTAATTTTGTTTCTAATTATTTTTTAATTATTTATTTACACTACATAATAATAAACAATAGAAATGAGTATTTTTACGATTTTGAGGATAAAAAATCAAGTAGTTTATTTATTCACTAAAAAAATGTACATTGCATGTGTATATTTGTTCTTTTATATATCTAAATTCAAAAAATAAGATAATAATAAAAAAATTGAAATATTATTTTAAAAAAATAAAACCTAAATTAAAATCTTTATATTTTTTTTATATTGAGTTATGTTACAACTTTGCTCATATTCTCAAATGAAATATTTAGTTCTTTCACTTTGTCGTCTTTTTCGTCTATACGATTAATCTTATTTTCATGTGTAGTTGTTAATAACAAACTTAAACCTTTTATTCATTATGTTAATGTCAAAATTTTTAATAGTTTTAATAAGTATTCAAATTAAAATTGAGTTGTATTAATATTAAACTTGATTTTTTGAATAATTTTTACATAAGATAAGTCTTCTTTTTTTTTTTTCCTTTTTTTTTAGGCTACTTTGCCCTGAAATTATTAGTCTTATGTTGATTTTTAAAATTTTCTATTTCATAAGAGCCTGATTAAGTTCATCAAAATTATTTCCTTCTCGAAACAAATAGGATTATTGTCAAAATTGATTTAAAATTTTGCATTTTCATTATTATACAATAATATTTTCACATTAAATAAAAAAATTAAAAGTTAAAAAAATTGTATCTGGTATATTTAAATAAATAAATTAAAAAATAACCCTAAAAAGAGGTTTTTATTGGAATTTAATATAAAAAATTTTAAATTTTAACAATAATAAAAAAAATATAATAAAATCTAAAAAATTATATATGCATAAACAATCACATTAAAGAATTATAATAAAATTTTAAAAAAAATCATACCTTATATTCTGCTACTGTTGTTTCGATTAAAAGTAGAATAATATCTAAACAAGTCAAACCTAAAAGTTAAAAATTTAGGTACGTAACAAGTAAATCATAAAGTCAAAATAAAAAAAAAAAAAAAAGACTTGGTATCTATTTATAGATTTGCATATAGGAGAATTCAATATATTTAGATTAAAATAACTTTTTAATCGAATTGAAAGTCCAAATTCTAAGTAACTAGGAGAATTTTTATGTATTTTGTTTATTTTAAATTCTATCCATAGTTTTAGACTCAACATTTTTTAATTTTTTTATGTATTTTTTTAATTTTTATGTATTATTTATTTTACTGACTTATTTTTTTGGGTCAATGAAACTATCAATTCACAATACATTGGTATTTTGTGTTCTATCAATACTTTATTCATTCTTTTTCAATTTGAGATGAAAAATTATTAATTAAAATAAATATATAAAGTAGAAGTATAGATTAAACAAAAATATCAAATGATATCTATAAATATTTTAATTTGAATAAAATTGTGAATAAGTGGTAATTATGTACAATATTAATTCCTTTTAGATTATATAATTATAAATTAAGATAACTATAATTATAAATTTATGTTAATAAATTAAAATCTTTATTTAATAGGTTAATTATTTTTTTTGCATTATTTTGTTTAATAATAATAATAATATTTATTATTAAAACCTTTATTTAACAAGATAAATATTCTTTTCAATATTTTGTTTATTAATGATAATAATATTTATTGTGTTTTAAATAATAATTTATCAAAAATAAAAAAAATAGGAATATATTTTAAATAAAAGTAAAAATTTAGAGTAAAAAGTTATTTGATAAAAAAATATATATATAGTCCAAGACCTTATCAATTACTTCTACTATTGATACGTAGGATATGCACCATCATGAAAATTTTAGTGAAGTTTGGTTACGGATTTTGATTAGAATTGGATTAAAATAATTAATAGAGTACGAAAGTATAAGTTGAGTTAAATTAAAAAAATTAAAGATAAAGTAGTCAAAAAAAATTTTAAAATATTGAGACTTTTTATAGTAATATAAATATAGATGTAGATGTAGACATAAATAATTGAAAATTTTCAATGCTTGTGAATATGTAATAATTATTAATAAAATTCATTTATTTTTATGATCAATTAGTTAATTTTTTACTTTAAGTTTAATTTATAAATAATTTATTTTAAAAAATATTAAAAAACCAATGACGGAGGATTACATATGCCTGACCTAACCCGGTCCTACCTGATCATTGTAACAGCAGTCAAGATTAGAGATAAATTGAATCCGATCGACCCATTTTCAAGTAAGATTAAGATTGAGTTGACCCGTCTTACCTATGTAGTTGAGATGAGTTGGGTGCGAATTTATACTGAAAAGTTCTCTGGTGAAACTCGATGCAAAAGTACGAGGTGTCCCAAGAATTCAGAACAAAGAGCCACGTGAAGACTTACGTGTCAATACGAAGGAAGGCGGCACTAGCAACAGGGCAGCGAAGCGGTGAAACACAGATATGAGACGAAGTGTACCGAACTTCGCAGGTTTGGAAAGGAGGCGGGTGTCGCGCGAGAGGAGCATGTCGATCCCTCTTTACATATATATTTATATGTAGTATGATATATTATATGTAGGCAGTTAAGAAGCCTTTTGATGCTCAAGAATACAATATGATGTGTAATGCTGAGCAGTCTGTCTCTCACTGGTTCTTCTGCTCTTGTTTAGTAATTGCCATCTTCGCTGGTGGCATTGATGGCACAGTTGGCACTTCAAGTTACAAAGATAACAGAGAGGTTTGCTTCTACAGTTTGTCATTCTTATATATATATATATATTCCTTTCTATATTTTATGGGGGGATACCCTCATAACAGATATAAATTAAAGAGGGTTTAACCAGTCAGAATTTTTTTAACCAAGACATGCTTAAACTGCGCTATCCAATTTTCATTACTTTATTCAAACGAGTGGCGAAGAACCTGCGACATTAAAATTTACTCTCCTTAATTTGCATTTTTGAGTTTTATTTGAAATTTATCTTAAGATTTTTTTTTTTTTCATATAAATTGAAGTTTGAGCTTTTTCAAAAAACAAAGAAGAAAAATAAAAGACATTATAATTAATGAAAATTGCAGTCTCTTTATTGTTATTTGATGATACCGCAATTGTCCTACATCAAAAAAAAGTTGAGAACTGAGATAACTTATAAAATACCTCTAATTCTTCTTTCAAGCAACACGAGCACTGGATTCAGTGAAAACTCCGAGATTAAACGTGCTCCAATGGAAGCAGTATCAGGATGAATAACCTCCTGAGAAGTAGCTAACCAAACCCAAGCGGACAATATCTGCCAAGAGGGCTTACAGTATGTGGAGCCCAAGCAGACAACATCTACCAGGAGAGTTTTCGATATACAGATGAAAATGGATCATCAGCAGTCCTCAACTGGGGGCTCTGATGATACCACAACTGTCTCACATCGAAAAAGAATCGAAAGTTGAGGTAACTTATAAAATATCTCTAACTTTCCTTCCTAGTACGATGTATTTTAAAGTCGTGCAGGCACTAAATATAGTAGGAACTCCAAGGTTAAACGTGCTCCAGTAAGAGCAGTACCAAGATGGATGATTCCCTGAGAAGTAGCTAACCGAACGCAAACCGAACAATATTTGCCTAAAGAATCTACGGTGTGCGGACAAAAATAGATTATCATCATTATTTAAAAAAAAAAAAAAGAAAAACGAGACTTCATATCCTGAACTTGAAATTCGAGTAAAACTTCAAAAGTTAAAGGGAAATTTTGTCCAAAACTTAGTGATTTAGGGTGTGTTTGGAGTGATAAAAAATAAAATAAAATGAGATAGAGTTACATAAATTATGAGTTCGTAATTCGTACTGTGAAATAAGTTTTAAAAATTTTTAAAAATTTTTAGAGGTTTTTATAAATTTTTAGAATTTTTTTATTTATTTATCGACAAATCAAACAATGCCTTTTAAGTAAGAATTTGGTGTCAATTGAGATGTAGGTTTACATTGTGCAAATGGGATCACTGCCCAAGGGAGATTACTCGCCTTCATCCCATCATCTCGGTATTCTACAAAGTGTAATGGCAGATGAAAGGTAATCAGTTTATCCTATTTGGGAATTCGGATTAATTTTCCGTGCACGTGTATAGTTTCATTTCACGAAAACTTAAAAACCTCTCTATTTGTCTATCTACAGCACGGCGCCAAATCACTTAATTCGAAGTTGTACAAAAAGTTTCAATGGATTTGCTGCTAGACTTACCAAGAACGAGCAAGAAAAGATAGCTAGCACTGGTGGAGTTAGAAATTTTATTTAGGTGTGACATAAAATTTTTTTTAATATTTTAAATAAATTTTGTTCTAATTATAAAATTTTTTTTTAGATCTGACATAAAATTTTTCTTAACATTTTAAATAAATTTTTTTTTAAATGTAAATTTTTTTTTTGCTAAGTGATAAATTATATATATATATATAAAATAAAATTTAAGGTGGGGTGGACGCCTACCTTCGGCCACGCTAGGCTCCGCCCTTGATAGCTAGAATATATTTTTGGGTGGACTTCTTATATTTAATTTATTTATCGTTTTTCTGTTTTACAAACATACATTTCAAAATATATATATTTATATGCAGGCATGGAAGAAGTAATTTCCGTCTCTCCGAGTGAAACTTAAGAAGTTAAGACAACAGCATCGTGGAATTTCATGGGTTTAACTGAGCATGCAAAACGGGTTATTAATGTTGAAAGTGATTTGATCATTGGAGTTATAGACACTAGAATTGCGATCGAATCCAAGAGTTTCAGTGACAAAGGATTTGGCCCTCCACCTGAGAAGTGGAAAGGTGTATGCAATGGCGGCAAGCACTTTAAGTGTAACAAGTAATCTTTCTTCTACGTATTAGTCCAATTTTTTCAACTTGATATGGATCGTTTACTCTGGGCATTTCTTGTTTAAACCCAAATTTCATTTTGATGTCTCTACTAAATCATGGTAACTATATTAAATCTCTTACATTTGTTAGCAAGTTTTAATTTGATTATTTTGTTAACAAAGCGTCTATCACGTGTTATTCAACGAATGTGATAGAAAAGTCTAATTGAATTTGACCGTTAATGGAAAATATATTGATTGAACTATAAAATATTGTAAGGGCGAATATGTAATTTACCTATTTAAAAAAAAAAAAGAAGTTAGGATGAATTAAATTCGTGTATTCTTTACAGGCCACCAAAAACTCTAGTCCAAATTTCCACACTATTTTTTTGTTAACTTTTCCATTTTATTTTTTTATAACTTTATTTTTTATGGAATTGATATATTATGAATAGTCTATTCTAACGAAAAATTCAAATTTATTTGGTTTATGTTGAGTACTTTAAAAAAAAATGATGAAGTAAAAGTATATATATATGTGTGTGTGTGTGTGTGTATGTATATGCAGCAAAGTTATTGGAGCTCCACACTACATAACGACTGATGCAATAGACAGAGTCGGTCATGGGACCCGCTGCGCTTCTATTGCCGTAGGAAACATAGTTAAGGGGGTGAGTTTTTTTGGATTAGATTCAGGGAATGCGAGAGGTGGTGTCCCTTCTGCGAGGATCGCAGTTTACGAAGCATGCGACACCTTGAAAAACTGTCCCGCCGAGAGTATACTTGCAGCCTTCCATGACGCTATCGACGATGGTGTAGACTTCATTTCGGCTTCTGTCGGACCATTTACTCCGCAACCTTTATTTGGGGAACCGGTCTCAATTGGTTCGTTTTATGCCATTGATAAAGGTACACTTACCTCAGTAGCTGCCGGAAACGAAGGACCAGGTCGCGGGACAGTATCGGCCGGCGCACCCTGGCAAATATCAGTTGCAGCAAGCACCACTGACCGAAGAATTATCGATAAGGTTGTTCTTGGGGATGGAACAACACTCATAGTACGTGTTTATATATATATATATAGTACATTCATTCATGTCTCTTCAACCGTAGTTTTAGATAATAATTATGTATTTGGCATTATACGTATATATATATGTATGTATGTATGGATGTATATACTAAGTTATTTTTTGGGCTGGGTCAATCTATAAATCCCGTCAACATGAATGGAACCATGTATCCTCTTGTGGGAGAAATGCTGCAAGAAGTTGCAATGTCTCTACGGCTAAGTAAGACTGACCTACTTTATACCTAGCTAATTGCGTCTCTTGTTCATACATACATACATATATATATATATATATAGAGAGAGAGGGTATGTTTGAAGTGCCAAAAAAAATAAAAAAAAAAATTAAACGTTAGTATTAATGTGATGTAAAAATGATACGTAGTAAAATTTGATAGGAGGTATTTGAAAATTTTTTGAAAATTTTTGAAATTTTTTGAAATTTTTAAAAAAATTTGAAGTCCCAAACCCCTGAAAATATTGAGTTATTTGGCAACTGCTTGTAAAAATTGAAAAAAAAAAAAAAAAAAGTTGTTATGGTTTGAATAGATACTGGGCTTAATGCATGATTAGAGGAATAATCAATGAATTCTGAAAAATTGACACCACTATATTCCCATAAAAATGCTTTCTTTGAATGTTGATTTGTGGATGACAATACTTCTCATTTCAAACTGTCCTACAAAAATTACGAACTCATGAAATTAAATATTGACTCAAATTATTATATCTTATAATCCTTAATTAATTGAAACATTAATTTCAGGTCATGTCCATGCTTTGAGAAGAATTTAGTTTATAAGGGTAAAATTGCGGTATGTAACCGGTTGACTGAGGAAAACTTACAGGAAGCAAATAGAAGAAATGTCCTTGGAATTATCAGGTTGGTAAAAAGTCCAACTGATATTGCTGGTGCATTTCCTTACCCTGCAACACTCATAAATGAGCAAGACGGTAAGAAGCTCGAGTTTTCATGAATATACATTTGATAAAGTAATAGTTTTGTTTAATATATAATAACTATTGAGCCATAATAAGGCGCGTTTAGAGCTACAACAAATTTTAAAAAATTCTAAAAAATTTTATAAATTTTTAATCATTATTTACTTTTTATCTCACTGCACGCATTACGAACTCTTTACTTTTCTTACTTTTCTTATTTTTTCTCATTTTTTTCCACTCCAAACACACCCTAATACTACCGGGAAAAAATGTGCTATTATTTTAAATAAAAATTTTCATTTCGAATAAGTAACTAAAACAATGTGAATCACTTGTGTTCTTACCATTTTAAATGAAAACAACAATTAAGATAGTTTTTGACTTTAAAATTGCCATTGCTACTTTTTTTAGAAGGCAAACCATTTTCCGCATCTATTTTGATGTTCTCAAAACGAATCTCAATGTGTTCAATTACAAATTGGCGAGTTACAATTTATCGTTTGCACGACTAAACTTTTAACCAAAATTTATTTTAAGGCAAGACATAAGATTTTACCTTGTTATAATATAATGTTGACCTTTTCATAAATTGCTTTAGTAATTTTTTCATTAGATAAGTTAATGTAGCATGCTTCACCGTATGATCTTACGGTCATCTAATTGAAAATTTTGTTAATAAAGATTAACATTGTCATAAATTAAAATCATATAATCTAAATTAAAATCTTAGAATCTTATTAATTATTATAGTTATATAAAATATTATAAATACTGTATGTGATATTGTTTATTTCACAAGTTTTTTCGTGAAAATGTATACAGAATGCCACAGACAATAATAGAGAAAAGTGAAAATGTTAAGGATTTTGCTGCTCCATATGTTGGTGGTTTCTCTTCTCGTGGACCAAATTCTATTGAGATGAACATCCTTAAGGTTTATGTTTAATATGAGAATTGGGCAATATCCCTGTTATTGTCATATATTATTGTTGTTGTTTCGTTAGTTAGTTCTTTGGTTCATATATTAATTAATTAATTTCTCTAAACAAATAGAAATTTACATATTCACAGCCTGACATAACTGCTTCTGGAGTAAATATCTTGGCTGTCTATTCACCTTTTGGCAATCCATTTTTGGTTCCTTACGATAGAATAATAGGTTGCCTATTACTTATGCCTTATCTTCTGGAACCTCCATGTCCTGTCCCCGTGTTTCTGGTGCAGCTGCTTATGTTAAATCATTTCATCTTCACTGGTCTCCCGCAGCCATTCGGTCTGCACTCATGACTACAGGTAAGTAGTTGTGTGCGTATGTGATAAAACGATTTTCTACGAAAATAATTTTACAAAAAACATAACAAGGTCGATTGATGTTGTGGGTTTCTTTGAAATTCACTTTGATGGGTCTTTTATTTTAAAATATTATTTGACTTTTCACATTTCATTCTTATTAATTTTTTTTTTTTTTAAATTATATTTTTCTAACAGTATAATGTCATTTTTTTTTTGCAAGGTATTTAACTACATCTCTCACATGCATTTTGCTTCCAGCTTGGCCCATGAATGTTGTCAAAAATCCAGATGGTGAATTAAGTTACGGGGCTGGCCAAA
>JAVXUM010173848.1:0-11764 GCA_035590655.1 Pouteria glomerata
TCTCATTTAAGTAGGGGAAGCAATACACAGATTATTCAATTAAGGAGTGGAACTTGTACCTGTGGTAAATGGGAGGTGCTGAGGCTACCTTGCTCACATGTCATTGCAGCTTGCAATCGCATACGCATCGATTGGATGCAATTTGTGTCAAACATGTATTTAATCAAATCGTACGTATCCACTTATATGCCAGAGTTTCATCCATTGGAACATGAGGATTACTGGCCCAGTGTTCAAATACCATTCTTTATCCCTAACCCTAATCTTCTCCGTGAAAGGGGCCATCCCCTATCGACGCAGTTGAGAAATGAGATGAACAGATCAGAGCGGAGTTCCTATGTAAACAGCAGGGGCATGATCGACGCAAGTGTCCAGCTAGGGCTTCATCATCATCATTAGCCACTAGGTTTTTGGGTTGAATGTCAGCGTTGTACTACATTACTTTTTCTTTAATTACTTTCTTTATGATTGTAAAGCGGTGAGTCACCGACAAATATGCCGTGTTTGTTAGATATGTTCTACGCTTCCATGGAGGTAAAGTTCAGGTCCCCCTTCGTCATATACTACTTTGTTATTATTGATAAACTGGTAGGGGTCCCTGCCAAACCCCCCTCCCGATAAAGAGGTTTTTCCATGGTTTGAGAAAAAATTCCTAAACCCCAAAACATAAATGTAAACTCTAAATCCAATGAATGAACCATAAACCTAAACTCTTTATGTAAATTTAGAACCATAGTGCACTTCGTTTGTTTGTATTACATGATCCATAAACCGAAACTTACATTGAATCCAAGAGAAATACCTACTCACTCATAAAGAAAGACAATCTCCAAGAATAAATAGACTCAATCACGAGTTACAGAAATTGCAGACTGGTTCGAAAAAGTGTTCAAACCAAGTCATGGTTCGAACAAATGTTCGAACAACATTCGTGGACTTAGAATTTTTCTTTCAGTTGAACTTTGCACAGCTTTTGTTGTTCTAACCATAGTTCGAACAGACTATAGTTCGAACAAGGGTTCGAATGGACTCCTGGGACTTAGTCTTTCAGCTTCTTTTCAGAGTTGCAAAACCTTCTGTTGATCGAACACACGTTAGAACAGAGCATGGTTCGAACAAAGGTTCGAACAAAAATATCAACACTTAGAATTTTTCTGATCCTGGAAACTTGTAGAAGCCTCTGTTGATCTATCAAACGTTCGAACAAGTGTCTGCTCGAACCAGCGTTCAAACCAATCTTCTGGACTTAGACTTTTTTAATGCTTCAACTGCTATTGATCCTCTGTGGTTCAAACCAGTGTTCGAACAGCTTCTTCTGATTTTCTGTTAAAAGTCCAATTTCCTGCTTTCTTCATTCCAAAACACCTGCAAGTTACAAGAATTCACATTTATACATTAAACTTCATTTTTCTCTCTTTTTAACACCTGAATCCTCTTATTGATCCTCAAGTTAGAGTTAATGATTGTACTTTTTATGGTACAATCACCTATATACTCATGAACTTCATGCTCAATGATATACGCTTTCATGCTCAGTACTTGGGACTCTCACATTATATTTGAGCTTTGTGACTTATAAGGCTAGTACTTGACTCGTCTTTGATCCTAATCACTCTTGGTCATTTGAAGCTAAATCATTGATGTTTATGGGTAGCATCACTGCAAACCCTCACAAGATCATACTCGTCTACTAAGGGGAACCAAGGGGTTCAAAGGGCTTGCCTCATGTGCTAAGTGTGGTTGTGTGTCTCCTACGAAAACAGACATCACATTAGTTTAAAAGTCATTTTAACTTTCATTTGAATTAAAGGCTGCATTGGTGGGTGTTTTCCTATACACTTGTTCTATTTCCCATGGATTAATTGCATGCATTGCTAGGGACTAGCAATGTCTAGGTTGGGGGGTGAGACTGTGTTTTATTTGTGTTATATTATCATGATTACATTATTGTTTGTCAGCGTTTTAATTCCATAAGTCTTTGATGCTATCATGATTTTGACATATTTGTTGAATTGTGTAGGAATGGAGTTCCAACTTGCTAAGGAATGAAAGAAGTACAAGCAAAACCTAATAAAAAGCTGAATGTGGAGCTGATGAATAATACCAAGCGCGCCCCACCTAAGCATGAATGCCCCACCCGGGCTAGGGCACCTCACCCTGAGTCAGAAGAGCACCCCTAAAGAGTATAATTTTGGAGTTTCACTTAGACAAAGGATCAAACACTTGGAGGGCATCAACCAGGGGCACACCACCCTAGCATGGGCACCCCACAAGGGCTCGAGCGCCCCACCATGAATCAGGTGGGCGCCCACCGAGGCATGGAATTGAGCCATAGTTATTGAGGAATTCATCAAACAGTGGGTAGAACAATGCCAGGGGCACCCCACCCAAGCATGGGAGCCCCGCTGAGAGTGACTTTTGACTTTCTTCATTCCTGTAAAAAGACCATTTTACCCCCACTTTTGGTTGTGTATAAATAAGTAAATCTGATAGAATTTTAGGGACTTTTTGCACTTACTTAGTACTTATAAAAGAGAGAGTTCAAGTTATTTCCTTCTAGGGTTTACGTACTTGATTCTTGTAAGTACATTCCATTTTGTGGATTTTAATTTTAAAGTTTCATTTTTATATTTCATTTTAGTTATTTATTTTCTTATGCTTCATCATGGAATGTTTGTTTTTGGTTTGTTAATAGCCATGCTAGGCCAAACCACCTTCTTGGCTTCGAACCCTTGAAGATGGTGATGTTGGTCATAGAATCTTGAACTTAAAAGTTTGTGCTCCTCAAGTAAAACCTAATGTTTCCATAAATGGAATCTTCACAATAAATGGTTAATCTATTTGAAAACTTTCACCTGTGTCAAAATTGGCGTTGGATTTTTAGAATAAATTCTTAAAAATCTATACTTAGGCTCAATGTCCCGGTAAAAAGTGGAACTCATTTTCCAAAATAAGACCTCAATCAAGCCTTTTAGAAATTGAGTCACTCATGATACAACCTAGCTTAGGATGATAAGTCCAGTTGTATGTTTCAATGTTCTTGTGTACTCGAATGAAAATTGTTTAAACATTTGCTTGGCTATTGTGAATTCCAATGTATGCGTATGAGTTCTAGAAGTTCTATGCCAACCCATTTTCAAAGTCTTATTTAAATTTCTGACATCTTTTTTATTTATCTTACTTTAATTGAAAACCAAACAAAACAAAAAGAACTTTTGTTTTAATTCAACCATTAGCAAGTGTTTTCTTAAAAACGAGTTTCAAAAAGGAAAAAGACCAAACCCTTGATTTTGAATCACGAAAGCTCCCTGAAGAATTAACTTGGGACTCACCTAGCCCCTACTATAACTGACCTCTTGCACTTAAGAGTAACTTCTACTCATTATGAGGGAGAGTCAGCATGAAACATAAAACTTGAAACTTAAGAGTTGAGTGCTAAAACTGACCATACGACGTCTGATGTGAATGAGACTTGATAGGGAGGAACTTGCGGGGATTTAGAACTTATAGGAACAAACTACGGCTAATTCTGAGCTACAAAGGGCTCAGAATGGACTTGTAAAATTTGGACTTAAGCGTGAAACATAGAACTTGGAACTTAGAAGTGAAGTGCTCAAACTGAGCATGCAGTGTCCAATGTGAACAAGATTTGACGAGAAGGGAGTCATAGGGATTTAAAACTAGCAGGAATGAATCAGGTCTGATTCTAAGCCATGGATGGCTTGAAATGGCGCCGAAACTCCCATCCTACTACCTCGGTGAATATGGCATCACTTCTTTATGACGAGTCTTGCTCAACCTCTGGGAACTCAGCAAGGCATTCTTGGACCTTATTAATAATGGCTCGAACACCGGGGTGCTACGTATTGTGTATTTTCTTGAATACACAAATTCAATCAATTAGAATCCCCTCCGCCCATATCTGCATAAAAGGTAGATTAAATTACTTACGTAAAATACAACAACTAAACATGTGAGAACTCTAAAGCAACATTTGTACTAAAAAATATGTTAAACTACATACCTCATGAAGTATGTCCTAGATATGCCTTCAGTTAGTTATATGTTCAGGGCCAAGGTTGGCCTGATTCGCTAGGTTTATCACCGACTCAGCTTGCATTTGCATATTTAAATGTATTATTAACCAAATTAGAATATAAATTCAAATTTAATAAATTTAAAATCTTAAATAAATTATACCTGGGCTATGTCACTGGACTACTACGCGATAAGGTCTAGCCGCTGCTTCGATATCACGTGCAAAGGGACATCTCTGAAGGATGTTCGATAATCCCTTGAAGGGTGTGAAATACTTCTTCTTGACCATACACTTGTGGTCCTTTCACATCTTCTAGCACTTTGTCATACACACAGGCTAGAATTCAAGAGGACAATCATCCACACTATCCTATTTCAGTATTTAAAGATATATTATTGAACAGATTACTTAAGATGTTGGAATAAATTGAAATGTGTTAAATATGTTCACCATAAACTCTCACCAAATATGGTTCAAGGTCTCTGTGGGTGTGACTGTCCAATCCGTGATAAACAAAGCGATGATGTGTCTATCACGGACCATCACACCCAACTGCCTAGTCAGGCTACTACCTGACCTACCCACAAGGTAGTAGTAGCTGCTAAACTCCACCTGTCAAGGCTAGCCACTACCCCAATCCCGTAACAGAGTAATAGGAACCTCCTAGTATGAGAGGCTGCTGTGTAACTCGTAGATCCTACAATCATGTATCATAATTTCAAAATGAACAATGTAATTAGAAACTTACCATAATTAAAATAATTAAGGAATAGCACTATATACGTACAAAAAACATATATCTGATACAGCTGAGGTGTCTGAATCAGGTGTAAGCGCCGAGTAGGCAGAGGGCATCCAATCAAGGTAGATGCAATGGTAGGGATGGAGGCCTAACCCGATGTTGACGCGACGCATCATCCATAGTTGGTGGTGGGTAATGCGGGTCGAGTAGAGCTAGCGACAGAAATAGAAGACGAAGGTATAATAGCCTAATTTGGTAAATCTCATGGTAGTGAGTAGAAGAATCCAAGTGAAGACATAAAAGGCATGAGTGTGATAGGTGATGGGGGGTTATGTCCCCAAGAGGCTATGATAGGGGAGCGGCTAGTCATGAGCAAATGAGCCAGTAGCTGTAGGTTCTAGGGCCACGACGTGAGAGCGACTATAGTCAGTGGCTGAGTATGATCGGACTCAGGTCCAGGCTTGGTTGGAAAAGGGGTCGGGGTAGAATCAAGGACCTATGTGGGAATAAAATTTAGCTGGTTTTGTATATCATCTGAGGGCTAAGTGGAATTTGAATCCACTCTTGACTGCCCCTCAGTTGCTAACGCAACAAATACATGGGTCAAGCGTAACTGATCCCCCATGTAAATAGACGATCTTTCTTCCTATCATGCACCAACTACTAACTCTTACATGTTAAAAGATACATTAGTGAAAAAACCAATATTAAGGAGTAGGCTACTAATCATATATACATTAAAAATACCCAACGAATAGAAAAGTGAATATGATTGAATACCTAAGTATGTAATGTAACTTAAATTTCTATTGTATTTCTTTCCACTATCTCTCTGACCCAATTAACATCTTATTCACGAGCTGGAACGACGGTGTCACTTAGCTCTTATCGTGGGGTTTCCCTTTACCTCTGAATAGTTGTAATCAATCTCAAATACCTCATTCTTGATATTTTAACTTTAACATGCCAATTTAACTCTACAAGGTTCTCGACAAAGTAAACTTACTCTAGTTAGGATGCTAGAATGTATGGTTCATTGCTGATCTGGTCCTCTTTTTACATGAGTCTGTTGAAGTTGACTAGCGTGAATTGATAATCATCATTTTTGACACCATATCTGGGATCTATCCAATCACATTTGAACATTAAAACTTTAAGCTCGTTACAATATCTAATTTCAATAACATCAGTAAGGAGCCCATAATAGAAGATGGGTCCTACACAAGGATTGATGTCCTTTTTGGCTTGAAAAACTTAGGGTATCAATGTTGAAAACTACCCCATAGTTCTGAGTTGGTCATCTCTCGTCTAACTCTTTGGTATAAATGATACCCCATTAACATCGCAAGATTTGTAGCAACGTGCTGACAGTAAATAGTCTACTTACCAGTGTAAGGATCTCATCAGGCAAAGTTTCAATAAATGTTCGATACATGTTGTGCACCTGATTGCAATGTGACAAACATTAGGATGCATATAAGAAGTAGAAACCTCTGAGATGATAACTTATAAACTAGACTTAGATCTTACATGCTCTTTGAACTATATGTGGAATGAGTTGAAGTGTTCAGTATATACTATATGGTCAGCCCTTAGGTAAATTCTATCAAATGTCAGTCAGGTGTTTTTTGTTAAGAAAGATTGAGCAATTAGTTAGGAATTTTGATATTCGATTGGTAAATAAGTTAGAATACCATTGTAATCAAAATATTAACCAAACTTACTGAATGAATGATCGTATGCCATATTGAACAGGACATACTAGTAAGCTTGAACTCACAAATTATTGGTAAGATTGAAGGATGGTCCATCCCCAATTGGACCCTCACAAATTGGTTGGGGACGAGTCAAATTTGTTTTGACATGACCTATATACATAGCATAGAAATTGGTATACTCTTCCATCAAATAGCCTTTGGCCATCCATGCCTCAAGGTGAGCCCTGTTGCAGACATACTGCTTCAAGGTCTTAAGATACCTTTCAATCGAGTACAACCATCAAAATTGAACAGGCCCTCCTAGCATAGTTTCTTTCACCAAGTGTACTGTCAAGTGAGCCATTCATCAAAAAAAGGTCGACGAAAATATTAGCTTAAGATGACAAAGAGTCAAGGTAATCCAATTCTGAGAGTTGTAAATCATTTGGTCGATTGACTTTCAAACACAGATGCTTGAAAAAGTTGTTTAGCTCAATCAACAATTCATCTACTTTTTCGACAAGCATAGGTGAATGGCAATAAATACCAGTTATTATATAAGAACACGACCATCATGACTCTTTAAACCAGACAGGGTTCTTTATTAGACGTTAACTCGTCTCAAAATATTGGAGCAATATCCATTAAGCACCCTAACACCTTCAAGGACTTCGAGGAACAACTCCTTTTCATCCTTGCTCATTGTGAACTGTGTTGGGAGAAGATAAGCCCTATTTGCTCCTCTTAACTGTAAATGTAATGGTTATCTCACTCCCATATCTTCCAAGTCACAACGAGCATTGATAGTATCTTTCAATCTGACTTTGTCACCAAGTATCATCCACAATAAGTTATCGCAGATGTTCTTTTCAATGTGCATGATGTTTAAGTTGTACATTAGTAAATTGTCTTTCCAATAAGGTAGTTGAAAAAATATGCTCATTTTCTTCCAATTATGGGTATGGGGTCTCATTTGATCCAGTCAATGACTCTTCCATGTCGTTCAGCCTATAAACAGTTAGTACGCCCCTGAATAATGTTGGCTCAAAAACTTGTCACCAATTAATCTCTTAGGGACTGGATTAAATTCTTGATTCCCATCAAAAATAGTTCTGTTCCTTTTAAACCTATATGTGTTGGGCAAAAATCTGCGGTGGCCCATGTAACCAAACTTTTTCCCATATCGTAACTACCGTGATTGAGTACTTTTATTAAAGAAAATGACAAGTGAACTTCCTGTTCATACTCCACCCAGACAGGTTAGCATATGCTAGGAAGTCATTAATTATCCACAACAAAGCTGCACACAGTTGAACATCTCATTACCCGCAATGTCAAATGCCATCGTCCCTTCACTTTATAATTCCTGCAACTCTTCTATCAACGGCTGTAGGTAAAACTTGATCTTATTTTCGAGACCTTTTGGTTCATTAATAAGAACCGAAAAAATTAGAAAAGGTTGCTTCAAGCACAGCCAAAGCAGGAGATTATAAGCAATAAGGACTAGTAGCTATGTACTGTATACAATATTCATCGTCCTAAATGGGTTTAACCCATCTGCAGCCAAACTGAGCCGAACGTTTCAACTGTCTAAAGCGAAGTCTGAATTTCGATGATCGAAATCTTTCAAGCAAGAAGTCGAACGAAACTGTCATTTTTTCATTTTCATTATTATTCTCGAAATTCCATCATTAATTTCACCATCTTCAAAGATATAAACAACTTCTTTAGCCTTGGCTTAAGGGAAAAGTATCGAAGTTACTTTGCAGTGATTGGTTCCCTACCCTTTTTTTGGCGGCTAATAGAACTTCAGGCAACACTGTTTTGCTTTTATTTAGAGCTACCACATATAAGACATTTGTCAAGACTTGGGGAATAGTATACAACTCATTGAGCACATATCCCATGGCTCGTAAGTGAAACCTAAATCTTTTGTCAACTTACAAGCTTGGTAATAAGACTCACAAACCTTTGCACCCTTCAGGAGGACATTTATCAACAAGTCTAGTAATATGTCACGTGAGCTATTAGTCCACTGATTCAAAATTTTCAAGTGCATCAGCTTAACAATGAAAGATAACTAGCTATAATTTTGACATTCGAGATACAATTTCATGTTCGTGTTATCAAGAATTTTGAAAAAATCTTAATGATTCTTTATTTGCACTGAACCTTAGATTGCTGGCACTCATTTCATCAACCTTGGTATTCGATGCTGCAGTGGGCATTCCAGCCATGATCTCTTGTATTATTTCCATCATCTAATCCACAAGCACAATGTTTTCATTTAATTATACCCTTTCATCACACTGCCATAGCGAAACATAAGCCTCCCAATGCTTTATCCAATTCTTATATGTGTTTAAGAACCCATGCCTTAGCAGATGGTTCCTTATAACATCCTCGTGTGAAATGATATCAATTAATGCACTTTATGCACAGGCAATTGATCGATTGTTGGTTCAAAGTGTGGGTATACGCAACGAACTTTTCAATTCCTTTGACATATCATCTCGATGACCTATTCGGCAAGTTAATCCGGGCATTATTCATACCTTCAACCTTGACATCGTCTAATGTTCTAAACAGGTCCATGAAATATGCGTCAATAATTTGAAAGTGAATTAACTATGTGAATGTTTTTTTGAAAAAACCTAGAACCTTATCACTAAAGGGTGGTTGGTCCTATCCCATTCAAGAATGTACGATCCAACTCGTACTTAACACCTCTAATGCCACGTTCTATTGGCAGACAAAATTTCGACAGCATCTCCGCGTAATTCTCTAAGTACACAACACAAATATGATAAATCCCACACTTATGTATGTACTCAAGGAACAATGGGAGCAGTTACATGACACCTCACCCAACGTAGAACTAACATGAGCAGTATTGAGTACAAAATGGACCATTGCATTCTTAAACTGTCTGAACTTGACAATTCAAGAATCATATATGTTAATTTGCACATCCTCCTGAGAAGAACAACAAATTAGGTCTTAAAAGACCTAACTCATCACATCAATGATGACCAAATCAACTATCGTGATACAATTCTCGAACGGATCTAAGTTTATTTTTAAAAATGAATGTATGCACATGCATGAAGGTAATACCTACAAGTTTCAAGTTATGCTCTCCTAATCGTTTGTCTTCTCATTCACCACTATTGAATGTCATTAATTTTATATGAACCCACTTCTTCTTTCATGGATTTCATAAGATAGCTTAGTTCATACAAATTATAACAAATGATGTTTTTTGGAATTTATGGAGGTTTGTAGAGAGTTTATAATTAGTCTTGTAATTAGAGGTTTGTAAAGATCTTTGAAATTTTAAGAATTTATATATATTTTCAGAAATTGTTAACAATTTTTCAAGATTTCTAGAGTCTTAATAGATATTTTCCTAGTCCAATATTTGTAGAGATTTTTTAATATTAACCATAATTGAATGTTATCTCTAACTAAAAAACCTTAATTTAGTTTGAATTAATTTTACCCCTTATTGAATTTAAAAAGCGATCATAATTTGGATTAATTAAAATAAACGCTAACTTATAGTTCAATTCAAAGTGTTTGAAGTTTATCCCTAAGTAAGTTCCATCTTTATTTTAACCCTAAGTAGAATTATAACCCTAATTGAATTTTATCCCCAAATTAATTTAACCTAACTTTAATTAAGAAATAATTTTAACCCTTCATGAATTTAACCCCAATTGAATTCTATTCTTAATTAAATTTAACCCTAAAATGCATTTGAATTAGTTTTTACCCCTATTTGAATTTTAAACATAAATAAATTTAACCATGAATTAATATAACATTAGTTTTAAACTATTTTCCATTTTAACCTCCATTGAAATTGATCCCAAATAAATTTTTCATAGTACTATGTTGATAAAACAAAATAAATTAATTCACTTAAATATTGATTTGTATTCATTACATAATAGTTTCATAAAATATTTTTGGAAATAATCGTTTTTGAATTTCATAACTAATTAAATTACATCCTAATTTAACTTGTAATTAATTGAAACCATTATTTAAAGGATAATTATTTTATTTTTTAGTATTTTCAAAATAAAACATACATTAGAGTGTTTAATGATGTCCGTAATTGTCTATGGATTATACATTGTATGAGTTCATCTCCACATTTTCAAATTTCATGTTAATATTTACTATCTATTTTAATTATTTAAAAAATATTTTTCACTCAAGTTTATCAAATTATTTCTATATATGTTTTTGTATTTCAATACAAAACTACTTTTACATTTAATCTATACAAGAAATTAAGAAAATTAATAAGAAATGAGAGAAAATAATGTAATACCTAACAATCGTTTGACCAAACATATCCATAAAAACTACATAAACTAGAGTAATAAATTATGAATATATATTTCAACAAAATTAACAAATCAATAGCATTTTAACCAAATAAATCAAACAAATTATGTAAAATTAACAAATTAATAAATTTGACCATAAATTAAAAATATTTATACGAAAATAATAATTTAAAAATATTTCATCCAAACGAACAAATTGTCTCAATTACGGAGACTCAATTAACAATTTAATAACACAAGTTAACAAAAAGTTAAATATTCAAATTTGACAATTTAATTATCAAATTAAATAATTAATTAAACTACTAATTCAATTTACAAACTAAGTACAATTAGAAAATTTTCATCAAAAATTTCATTAACAAAATTAATAACACAATTTAACAAATAATTAGATATTCAAATTTAACAATTTATTAATTAGATAATTAGATAATTAATTAAACTACTAAATCAATTTACAAACTGAGAAGTAATTATTAAGTTTATTATTAACAATTTCATTAGCAAAATTAATAACACAGTTTAACAAGTAATTAAATATACAAATTTAACAATATAATTATCAAATTAAATAACTAATTAAACTACAAATTGAATGACAAATTACAGTATAAAACATCATGAATTTGAACCTTACAAAACACTTTCAAACAATACCCAATACAACTAATTAACAACCTATAAACAAACATTAAGAAATTACAAAATTTCGTTATAAGTTTCATTAATCAATTACAAACTAAATACCAAACACAATAAAAAATCATATTTTCATCAATACAACCAAACAAACCAGCACACATCCATGGCTCAATGTGAACAAACCCAACACTCTCTAAACCGTCAAAATGAAATCAACCAACCAACACTATCACAAAAAAAAAAAAAAAAAAAAAAAAAAAAAAAAAAAAAAAAAAAAAAA
>JAVXUM010173855.1:0-11763 GCA_035590655.1 Pouteria glomerata
AAGGTTAAAATCACTAAAAATCACTTAACAACTCACTAAATTCAACTTAACCAATTAGGGTTTCCAAGCCCCTAAATTTGAAACAAATGTTACCTTAATTTAACCTAGGGTTTAAGGATGCTTAATTATCACCTTCTTTGAGTTAAATTCAAGTTCTAGAGAGATCCTTTAACTTAGATTTCAAGTTAGGTTCAAAACACATCAAATGCTTCATGTACATATACTTAGAAAGTTCAAGGTATTACACGCCTACTCTTGAACATAAATTATCCATTTATGAATATGTCTCTATGCTCAACACTTTAATTAGAAAATTTATAGTACTTCATTTTCTAATAAAACTAATTTCATGACTAGAATCACATAATCTTCTATCCTTATTATCATCAGGGCATACCACTAATGTTGTAATGATACTCAAAATTAACCTCTAGATGCCAAGCCATAATGTAAAACACCTCAACTCTTGGAAGATCAAGAACCAATCAAAGTATTTGAAACTATCAAAAGACTAATTTATATATACCAACTCAATACCTAATAACATTCCTCCTTCAAGGGTTCAAATCGTACGACTCACAATTTAGAATAAAATGAAATGACTTAGCTATCTAAAAAATATAATCATCTTTGAGCTAAACTAATAACAATGTAGAAATATAAAAAAATCCAAACTATAAGGAGGTTTCATCATTATAATAGATAAGTAGCAATTAAAGATCAATAAAACATTAACTTATCTATAATTAGTTTCTTCCAAAACTTAGAATAGCTAGAATTCATCTTGCAAGTCAAGAACTATAATAAATAACATGAGTAGGACCTTCCATTATCATTCTTGAGTAACTCGTTTCTAGAAAATTATTTCTTTATTACCAATATTCTTATCCCTGAAAATCTCAAAATTCTAAACATTTCCTTAAAGACTTCACTCAAATAATATTAGAGAATTTAAAATCAACACCTTTCTAACATTCTTCCTTATTACCCAACTTTATAGTTAATTCATTTTATAGAAACAAATGCTTCTGGCATCCTTATGCTTTAATACATTCTAAACTATTCAGTCATCCCTCTAACCACATCAAGGTTTCAATAATAAACCATCATAGTCATTACTAATTTAAGCACAACTAAATTCTTTCCATATGATTTCAACTATATCAGTTTTCATTATTATCTAATCAATATACGTTAGTACACTAATTAAATTTTCTCATATCTCTTCACAATATCAAGATTAACCTTTCTTCTGGATAAAACAACCATCACAAAATTTCAATCAACCTACATCTCAACCCATATAGTGTCCTTACTATATCTCATATCACAGACATGAAAATTTATTTAGTATGATAAATTTTGGTTCATTTATCTTTATTATGATTGAATGATAGATTTAAATAATTTGGAATAAAAATTTCTCTAATAAAATTTAATGAATTTTTCTATTTATTTATTTATTTTATTTTTTATTTTCTGGTGCACAAAGCTATCCCATACAGACTTTTGCCAAGAGGTCTGTAGGGAGGGCACAGGGAGCTCACCCCATCGTTCCTCATGGTGCAATATGTCCATGGGATGGGCAAAAGGGTGACCTAGTCTATATATAGGCCCCGGTCAATGCTAGTCTTCACTTTTCACCGCTCATTTGCCAAACTCGCGTCCTTCTGTCTTCCTTCCTACGTCTTCAGCTGCATGTATGCAATTTTAGGTACGTCTGTCTCTTCTTTTGTTAGTTTTTCTCCCTCATTTGGCATATTGTACATCTTTAAGTAATTTTTACATCACTGTTAGGTTATATTTCTGTTCAGTCATATCTAAATACGTCTAAAATTTTTATTCTTTCTCTTCTACTAACTGCTATTTAAATTAAAATGAATTTCAAACTCTATTTTCCAAATGCTCGATTTTTATTGGAAGACAATTGGATTTAAATGACTTTCCCATGATCCACTCGCTGTTTATACAGTCGGGTTGGGAGTCCCTCACTGAGATGTCTGGTTCTGTCCCCATAAAATTAGTTTAAGAATATTATGCCAAATTCCATGAAATTGATTCATAAAATTCTGTGTTTAAAACATCTGTCAATAGAGTGCATATCACTATCACTCTAGATATTATAGCATCCATTTTAGGGATCACTACAACAATTAACACCTTAGTGACCAAAAATTTGATCGGAGAAAGTTACTTTTTGGTCGTTAAAACTTTTGCCGACCAAACATAATTTGGTCACCAGTTGGTCGGCAAAGGTTAGTCGTAAAAGTTATTGGCAAACAAAAGTATATTTAGTTGGTAAAAATATAACTTTTGCCGACCAAATTTTAGTCACTAAAAGGTAAGTCTTTGGCGACCAATTTATATTTAGTCGGAAAAGCTTAACCTAGAAAAGCTTTACCTTTAGAGACCAAAATTTGATCAACAAAAGGCTAGTTTTTAACGACCAATAGGTCGGTAAAATAAGTAATTTTTTAAAAAAAAATAAAAATTTGAATTAATTTTTTAAAAATTAAAAGTTCACATGTGGCACCACGTGGCGCCATGTTATCATGACACTTGTTAATCAATGGTACCATATGTCAACCTATGATTGTTCCACGTGTCAACCTATTATTGCACCATGTGACAACTTTATATTTTGGAGAATTTTTCGTGGCCATTGAGAATCAAACACATACCATTGTTTTAGAAGTTGGTGTGTTGGCCACTCAGCCAAGCTATTATTTGTGTATTTATTTTATATATTAATATATATGAATAAATTTTTATCATTTTTAGCGACCAATTGGTCGGTAAAAGTGATAATTTTGGTGACTAATTGGTCACCAAAAAAAGTTAAAAATTTTATTATTTTTATTTGATTGTTTTATTTTTCAATAATTTGAGATTATAAATAATATATAGAACTATATGAATATTTAGTAAATAATTATAAACATAATTTTTGAAAACTATTCTAAGAATTTATTTTTAATACAAAAAAATATTTTGGTGAATATATTAGAAAATTAGTTCTGAAAGACAAAAAATGAAATTACTTAAAATTAATAAGGAATTTTTTATTTTCAAATTTTATCACCTCCTACAAAATATAAAATAATATCATTTTTAATATAATTAATATTAAATATACACTAAACAATCATTAGATGTTAAAATAGTTAATATTCATTTTGTTGTAGGTCGTATAAACAGCAAGGACTAATATTACATATTCACTAGGGAAGAAAAAAAAAAACTTATTATACATTGGCTGTCATTTAAATTTGTTTTAGTAAATTTAATTTTAGCTCTAATCTAATAGTATTTTTTTTTTATTAAATGATTGTAATATTTGATAATTTTTATAAAATATTAAATTAATTAAAATTAAAAAATAAATGTTGAAACAAAATTTATGAAATCTAATTTAAATCAAATAAAGAGATAAATAAAGTTATTTAAAAGAAAGAAACAAAATTTTATCTAATTTAATAAATATCTTATTATTTTTTATACAAAGTTTTAGCGACTAATTGGTCTAGGAAAGTAAATATTTAGTGACCAAATTAATTAAGTTACTAAAGGGTAACCTTTTAGCGACCAATTAGTAGCCAAAAGTGACACATCTACCAACTAAATGATTGGCAAAACTAAAAAATATTTTATTATTTTTTATTCAAAGTTTTAGTGACCAATTGTTCGGGGAAAAGAAACCTTTAGCGACCAAATTAATTTAGTCACTAAAGGGTTGTCTTTTAGTGACCAATTAGTAGCCAAAAGTAATACATTTACCGACTAGTTGGTCAGCAAAGCTACCAAATATCTCAGTATTTTTTATTTGAAGTTTTAATGACCAATTGGTCGAGAAAAGATAATCTTTAATGACCAATTGGTCGGGAAAAGTTATCCTTCAGTGACCAAATATTATTTGGTTAGGAAAAAGTTATTATTAGCGACCAATCATTATTTGGTCTGCAAAAGTCACCCTTTAGTGACCAAATTTATATTTGGTCGGAAAAAGTGATGGCCAAAAGTGTGAATTGTTGTAGTGGATTGACAAACCATCTCCAGAAGAAAAGATGACATTATTTTACCTTATTCAGGATGATGTTTCTCTTACAAGGAGGAATTAACCAACATTTTTAGTGTCATCACTGGTTCACCTCCTTAGAAAGGTGAAACCTATGTTCATGGACATCTTAAGACAGACCATCGTATGCTCAATTTGTTTGTATCTATTTCTATTGACCCTACCTCTCATTATTCTGATGTTACATTTTCGTAGAGGTAAAGTCATGTATGCCATTCTCATGGGTCTTAAGTTTGATGTTGCATTATTCATTTTTTGCCTCATATTCACCTCCCAACAACTCAAGCGTACTAAAGATTCACTGCCCTTTAGTGTGTTGGTCACAAATATCCTCCGAACAAATAATGTTGAGTTGCCCACTTCTAGTCTTACTTCATAGCCCACGCTCATCACACGTGTCACTGCCCGTAAGTCCGTTAGTCAGGCAGTAGACGATACATTGGATCACCCCGATGCTGCCAACTCATCACAAAGTACCCAACCATATACCTTTAATTCTATTTCTCTTTCTCTTCTTCATCTTGAGGGGGGGGTGGAGAATATTCGTACTGATCAGACACTTCTAAGTGAAAGAATGAGTAATATAGAAAGCAACATCCAAAGCCTTACTGAATTGTGCACTGCAAATTTCCAATCATCGCATCAACAAATTGACAATCTTGCGTTAGAGCTGGATCGCAATGAAGATGACAATGATGATTATACTAGTTTTGGAGGAAGTGATACTGGTGGGGGTGGCTTCAGCGATGGTAGCTTCTTTTGAGCATTGGCTATTTCTATTATATTAAACATCTTTTGCCTTGTTTTGTATTTTGTCCCCTTGATTTGTAAGCTTGTCACTTTCATATCAAAAAGGGGGAGAATATATATTTATGA
This sequence comes from Pouteria glomerata, assembly GCA_035590655.1. Taxonomy (NCBI): domain Eukaryota; kingdom Viridiplantae; phylum Streptophyta; class Magnoliopsida; order Ericales; family Sapotaceae; genus Pouteria; species Pouteria glomerata. Next base: position 4,952 of record JAVXUM010173855.1, read on the forward strand.
CTTTACAGTTTGATGACTTTGCTACTTTGCTCTCTTTTATATCTATGCTATTTTATCTATGATTCTTCAGTAATTAATATATTCTTTATACCACATGATACCCGTGATATTTGTGTTGCAAGTATATGCAGAAAAAATGGCAGGAAAGACATTTAACTTAAGTTTTAATATGGAATTACTAGGGAGGAGATTGCAAGGTTCAATATTGTGGTAACCCTATATGCAATCTTAAGTTAAATATGAATCACAAAAAAATTTTCAATTTAGTGAAATTGAAGAAATAAAGAATTCTGAATATGTTCCAAAAACAACAAGTTAACAAAATGAAATCAAAACAGAATTGTAATTGAAGCAGGACACTTAATAGCATGTTAAAAAATTCTAGAGAATTTCGCAGGCACAGCGTGGGGAGTGCATGGCTGCGCCTTTACCCGCTAGCAACCCGCAAGGAGCACGAGGGTGCACCCCTTCATTATTCAGCTACATCAGAATTCTAATAGGTTTCGCAGGCTACAAGATGGAAGCACGAAGGTTTGATCAGCTGGTGTAAGCATGACACAGGATGCTCGAGGGTTTGAGCTACGTATCTTCTGAACGAATTTATTTCTTGTTTTGCCAAACTAGTGCAATGTTATGTAATTCTATAAATATGAACCTTGTCCTGATTATAAAGGGTACGGGACATGTGATAGAGATCTAGAGAGAGAGTTAATTATTACTTTGGTTTTTCAAGTTTTATCTCTAGTACTTCTTCTTTGTATTCTTAACTTTCTGTTTGAGGCAAAAAGCCTAGCTTGTAGGATTTATCGAGTAAGTCGAGTAAGATTGTGAAATAATTTGTGCAAGTGAGTCATAGAGAATTCGAATAGAATCTTGTAACCCATTGATAGTAGGGATTTTGTAGTTGAGGTTTTTTTTCCATGTAATAAGATTTTCTCGTTATCTTCTAGTATGATTCTTTTATACATTATGGTTGTTTGCTTGGTTTGAAATTTTCAGTGTAGTACATGAATTCAGTAAAATTCAAATTCGTTAAGAGTTTTTATATTCTTACTTTAATTCTTATAAATTTAAAATCGTTCTTGTTGATTCACATGAATCATCTTATTCGAAAATAGTATTTCGCCAAACGGCTTATCGTTGCTTCAGAAGGCAAAAGAGGACTTGAAAATGTACGACTGTAAAGGTTGTTTCCACATGCATATGCTGTTTCTTCTCCCTGTATAATTTAAAACCATGTCATCAAAATCTGCATATATATAGAATTTGTTTGGAAACTTTGAACGTGCGGGAGGCATTCCTTCAGTACGTCTATGTTTGTGAATTGGAAAAGCAAAGTTTACTGTTCATAAACATATGATTAGCTCAGCTCAACCAATTGATCTCACGTTGGATAAAGGCATTTTTCATGCCTCAAGGAGTCTCTGAGTTTTGGTCATGTGTGAACATGTTACACATCATGGGATCCGCTGAGTCAACATTTTCAATCACAAAAGCCATGACACAGTATGAAAAGCATATAAGCAATATTATATACATCTCATCAAATATATATAGCATTAGCATTACCATGCTTAATTTCTTTCTGGAAAGAATCGTATCACTCACCAGGTGGGTTAGCCTTGCCATAAATGATTGTATATTTAAAACAGAAAACAAGTATTCCTTGCAGCAGCTGCCAAGAGCCTGAATTTTCGATTCTTAGATTAATTTGACACAGAAAATGAAATGGAAAATTAATTAAGAAATTCAATTCTTGTCGTATTAATTTGATTCGTTTGTATTTAATTAATCCTTTTTTTTAATTTACATAAAGTAAAATGAATAGAAAAAAAAAAAGATAGGTTCTTCAGGAGAATCCATAGGGCATCTTACTTTCTATGCAAAGTTGAGTTAATTTTAAGGTGAAAAACACATTGCTCAGCACCCATTTTATCTTTGTCAATGTCATTTTGTTCAAAATCATTTTTTTTTTCATTTCGGAACGATACGTATCAATTACCTAGGGTAAAAAATTCTTACTATGAAAAAAATTGAAAAAATTTGTTTTACCGTATCTTTTCTTTAATTACTTAGATAAATATCAGTCAATTTGTCATATTTTTTATTTATTTTTTTATTGTCAATCATGTGTAATTAATTATCAGAATTTTAACCAAATAGTACCAAATCCATATTGATTTCATGTCTTAATTATTTTCCACGCAATCTTGTTTGTAAGTTAAATTTTTAGTAATTTTTAAAAATTTTTAAATATTTGATAAAGATTTTAGTAATTTTTGAATTGAATTTAAATAAAATGACCATTACATCCCTCTTAAATTTAATAAAAATTAATATTATACTAATCTATCAACTCAATAAAATTGGCAACTTTTAATATTTTTTCGCTCTTTCTTTTGTTCTCCAAATGAGGCCACAGAATAGAAGCAGGCATTTTAACAATGTTTCGAAATTTTGCTGCGTGTTGCATTTGTCCCTCCTCGATTATCGCATGAAACAGCATGACTACGTTGACCAGCAGAGTTTATATGGTATAATATTGGCCATCCATTTGTGGCATCAATACATACCTATGACATAAGAAATTAAAAAAAGAGATTGATTTATATATGTTCACGCCACAAGCCTATCCATAACACGTACAAGAATAAGGGGAAAATCCATTCAACACAAACAATAAACACCATCTTGCTCGTACTTGTAAAACTCTCTCTCTCTCTCTCTCTCTCTCTCAATGGCTTCTCTACAACAATCAGCCATTGAAAACCGTGTTCAAGATGAGCTCCTTATAGCTAATATCAAGGAAATTAATGCAAGCATTTCAAAGCTTAAATCTCTGAGACCTTCAAAGCAAGTGAATGCCCTCCTCAGTCGCCTCGTAAAACTATGCATTCCACCGTCAACTATAGACGTGGAAACCTTACCCCAAGACGTGAAAATCATGCGTGAGAGTCTCATAAATCTAAGTGGCAAAGCTGAGGGACTTCTCGAGCTCGAATTCGCCACTCACCTAACCAAAATTTCCCAACCATTGAACAATCTCAACTTGTACCCATACTACGAAAACTACACCAAGTTAGCAAGTTTAGAGTATGACATTCTCAACGAGTTTGGTTTTGCGCAACCCAAGAAGGTCGCCTTCGTGGGGTCTGGTCCCATGCCTCTTACCTCCTTGGTGCTCGCCACGCATCACATGAAATTCTCAACTTTCGACAACTTTGACGTTGATGAGTCCGCGAACGACGTGGCTCGCCGGATTGTTTCCTCGGACGGGGAGCTCGAGAGGAGGATGAAGTTCGAGACGCGTGATGTAATGGAAGTGAGAGAGAAGCTGGGAGAGTACGATTGTATCTTCTTAGCAGCTCTTGTTGGGATGACCAAAGAAGAGAAGGTAAGGATTGTTGGGCACTTGAGCAAGTACATGAAGCAAGGAGGGGCATTGCTTGTGAGGAGTGCTAGAGGGGCCAGAGCATTTCTATACCCCGTGGTTGAAGAGGTTCACTTGCTTGGTTTTGAGATCCTCTCCGTTTTCCACCCTACAGATGAGGTGGTCAATTCGATTATTCTTGCTCGCAAGCCTAGTTTTCGAAGGAAGGGATGAAGCATTAATATATAATTAATGCGATATATATATGCTGTTGCTACAAATTTTTTTTTTTCATAGATTCTTCTAGTTATTGTATATGTTGTTATAAGCTACCGAGGTTGGACCTCCTTGGACGGTGCATGGTGGTGTTGTCTTCTCTTTTCCTCGATAATAAAACAGAGAGCTAGGTGCTTTTCTCTGTTCTCTTATGCTTTTTAAAGCGTGTGTTTTTGGATTATGTTTGGATAAATAATTCCCAAGTAAAGATAAAATAGATAGAGATTCAAAAGTATTTCATTTATTTAATTTTTGATGAAAAATGAAAAAAAAAATGGAATTTAATAAATAAAAAAATTAATATATTAATGAACATATTTTTTTTTATATTTTTAGATTCATTCAAATAAAGATATGTATTTGAGTTTTTTTTTTTTTTTTTTGTGTTTAGAGTAAAGATTTGATTAGGGAAAAAAAATAAAAAAGAGAGAGAGAGAGGGGAAGAGGAAAAGAAAAATATAGACGGTTGGGGAAGAAAATTTACTAATTACTTTTAATTTCTATCTCAAATCCCTTGTATTTTTCCCATTATTTGTCAGCTCAAACGAATTAAAACAAGAGTATGAATCTTTGATACAATTTTATTTTCTATTCTCTTACAAATTTTTTATTTAAAAACACCCTTAAATAGGATGAAAAGAAAAAAAAAAAAAAATAGAGCGATGTTGGTATAGTGCTTCAATATTAATTTCTCTGTCCGTTTTATACATTTTCATGTATTTCTTAAAATCCCCAATTCCCCCATATTTGAGTTTATATATATATTGAAAAATTCTATTCTATTTCGTCATAAAGCTTTTCCAATTCTTCCATTAGAATGACGTTGTAATATCAACAGTATTATAAAGAAATATATTAATAAAATAACATTTTTAAAATAATAAATCTATATAATAAAACAGAACGATTTTTGAAAATGTCCCTCTCACAAACTAAGATTCAAATGTTGAGATTAAACTTTAATCTTCAATAAATGGTTGAGATCTTTCACAAAATTTTTGTTTCTTTGTCCTACATCACTAAAATACTACAAGTTCACTTTTTCTTTCACCTATAAATGCATTAGCATTGTCTTATTTGATTTTAATAAATATAAAAAAACTCATAAATTCTTAAAAGGAATGCACTTTCTTGGATTTCGAAAAGGAATTTACTTTTTCATAGGTTCAAAAATGGGAACTCATTTGTTTAAAAATTTAATATAACTAGCCAATAATCCGTACCTACGGCACTTCTCAATTAAAATTAAATATACACGCATTTATAACCGAGAAATAAAATTTTTATTTTTCTTAGTACAACTCTTATTCTCAATGCAAATCTTCAAACACCATCATTAAGTTCAATTCAATGATTTATCAAAATGTGAAGTAATCTGAAGAGTAAGAAAGAATTTGAAAGAAAGTTTTAATTTACAAAAACTCTCATCTATTCATTGAAAATTTTAGTATTTAAATTTGTAAGAGTGAGATTTTTAAAATGTGTTATGTTTTATTATATAAATATAGTCAACCTTACTAATTTAAATTTAAAATCAAAATTTAGAAAAAAAAAAATCACTCTTCCGAGACTAATTTTATTTAAATATTTTAAAAATAAAAAAGATAGAGTGGCTAATATAGAAAAATAACTACTTTCAAGCTTAATTAATATTCAAAATTTTTTCTACTTTTAAATTTCATAAATACTTAGAATTGTAATTATATGAGAAATAACATAATTATTATTTAATCTTTTTTATTTGTGTTTTTTAATTCAACTATCTTTTTTTTCTGTATTTTTAATTTAATTACTAATATAATTGAAATATATAAATTTAATAATTATATTAAATTTTTAAACAAATGTGTTCCCATTTTTGAACCCATGAAAAAGTGAATTCCTTTTCGAAATCGAAGAAAGTGGATTATTTTTAAGAATTCATGAGTTTTTTATATATTAAAATCATTTAAGACAATGCTAATGCATTTATAGGTGAAAGAAAAAGTGAACTTGTAGTATTTTAGTGATGTGGGACAAAGAAACAAAAGTTTTGTGAAAGATCTCAACCATTCATTGAAGATTAAAGTTTAATTTCAACTTTTGGATCTTAGTTTGTGAGAGGGACATTTTCAAAAACCGTCCTGTTTTATTATATAGATATATAACAAACACGCTAACTTACACAATGTATTTAGGTTAGCTAGGATCTGGACTCTAGATATCAACTCCACCGCAACTTTTATGGGAATGAATAAAAATTGATTAAAATTGAAATTTTGAATTTAATAGTTCATATTTGGTTGAAAAGGGTAATAGTCATTGATTATTTATTTTTTAAATTTTCCAGCACACGTCCATAAGAAGGTTCAAAATATTAAATTATTTAAGTACTTTTTCTCATTTTTCTAACTTAAATAAAAAATAAAAAAATTGGATTAAACTTTACCTATTTTACTTTATTTTGTTTTCAAGTCCTCTTCCTTCTTTTTTCTTTTTCTTTCAGACGAAAGCGGAACTAGAAATTTTTTAGCTATGACTATGAATTATTAAATTAAGTTATGAATAGATATTAAATTAGATTACTAATTTTTCTCTCACTAGGCTATAAGTTAATTTGACTGAATACTAAATAATAATTAGGCTAAAATGCTATATACTATTAGCCTTAAAAAAATTTTGGCCCAAAAATTTTTCGGGCTATAGCCCTCCCAAGCCCTTACATTACATTACCTTTACTTTCACAAATTCAAAATCTGAACACGTCATCAATATAAATATCTAATTTTCAAAAATTTTGAAAAAAAAAAAATAATCTCTTAAAAACAGTATCTTCAAATACTTTCGAATGATCATAAATTAGTGTTTCATACGTTAATGGAAAGAACAACTTATTTTAATTTGGTCTCCAAAGTTACTTTTCATTGGAAGCTTTATGTACTGTGTTGGGCCGTTGTTTGCAAAGCTTTTTGAATCAATGGTCATCTGGTCAGTGTCATCATTTAGAGAGGTATGGAGAATGCAAAGTCATATGAACAGGGAAGATTATATAGTATCTCTCAAATCAAGTGTTATTTGAAGGCAAAATGACCTTTTTGAGCCTTCTACACGTTCTGTTGGGCTATTGAACTCATTCATTAAGGAAGTGCATGATGCTATCGGTAAATTGGATTAGGCTTAATGTAAC
>JAVXUM010173881.1:0-11762 GCA_035590655.1 Pouteria glomerata
TTAACCAAATTTTAGGCCGTCATATAGCAGAGGGAGTTTTGTGGGTCCATTGCGTGACCGGTGTGTTTGCTCTGATACGATGACCCGATTTACATATTATGAAGTTTTACACTCACTCCCTAGGTCCCCGGACCCGGGGCGTGACAAATTTTCGTTCTGTTATTGTATTTTTGCTTAACTTTTGCTTGAATTATCAGCTGGAATTAGTTTAGAACTTCGTTGGTTAAATTAGTGTGGAATTAGTTTGGGTTAATTTTGTTGGAATTCTGTTACTTAATTTTTCATTAATTTATTTTTGTAAAAAAATGTGTCTTTTGATGCTTAATGACAAGTTTTCTTATCTTAATTTTTATTCTCATAGCTAAGTAATTCCCCTACATTTTTTTCTTGTTCTCATGATATGTGCATTTGACTAGGTCGTTGGTTTGTTATTTATTTATTAAACTAAAATATAAAGAAAAGGATTTTTTATTTTACAGCAGTTTTTACACTGGAAACTTTTACACAGTTATTACGTAAACGAAGAACGACTTGAGATAAATATTTTAGTCATTCAATATTTTATTTTGGGTGAAGGAAGAGCAGTTTGAGATAAATGTTATACAAACCAAAGAAGATTTAAGTGCAAATTTATGAAAATGTAGGATGTAAAAAAAAATAGAAAGAAATTTGTCTAATATTTTAATTTATCTGTTGGTTTCGGTTTTGGCATTCTGTTTTGGAATTAGCTTGAAATTTGATTAGAATTAAAGTGTCTGTAATTTGGAATTAGTTTGTCAAATGTATGGCTATGAAATGAACTCTTGATTTAAATAAAGTTTGGTAAATTTAGAACTTATTAATAATGTTTGATAAATTTAGAACTTATTAATAGAGTTTGGTAAATTTGGAACTTATAAACTGGGTTTTTTAATTTATAAGTTTATTACTTTATTTGTTGTTAAGTTGTTAATTGTAATAGCATACAATGCACAAAGATTGTCCATCCCTAAAGGTACAGAAATATAAATTAATTAAGACAAATAGTTAAAAATTAATTTATTAAATAAATTAAATGAAAAAATATTATCAATTTTTTTAAATATTAAAAAGTATTAAAAAATTTTGGAAAGAGTGAGAGAAAAAAAATAATCCTCACCATTAAACAAATTCAATAGTTAAAAATATCTTAAATTCAAAAATGGCAAAAATTTTTTGTATATTGATTAAAAATATTATCACATTTTTAAAATATTAATTTAAAATATTTTATATAAAAAGTATTTAAAAAATGCAAAGAGTTAAAAAAAAAAAAGTAATTTTGGTTCATATAAAATTAATGACATTCAATTGTGATGAGCTAGAAATATTAAAAAGTATTTAAAAAATTTGGAAAGAGTGAGAGAAAAAAAAAATAATCCTAACTATTAGACAAATTTAACAGTTAAAAATATCTCAAATTCAAAAATGCGAAAAATCTTTTATATATTTATTAAAAATATTATCACATTGCTAAAATATTAATTTAAAATATTTTATACAAAAAGTATTTATAAAATATGCGAGGAGATAAAAAGAAAATATTTGTGGTTCATATAAAATTAATGACATTCAATAGTGATGAGCTTGAAATTGTCTATGCCTAAAGGCACAGTAATATAATTTAAACTGCAAATAGCTCAAATTTAAATTTATAAAACAAACCAACATGAAAAATTGTAAAAATCACTAACCAAAGAGATTAAAATATTGATACAATATTTAATAAATGTGTAAAATTTTATTCTTTAAAAAAAGTATTGATTTAAAAATTTTTATAACAAAAATATATACAACAAAATATAAGAAAGATAAAAGAGAGTATTTCCATGTGAAATAACTATAAGGACAATTAAATTTTAAAAATTAATCTTGACTATTTAGGAAATTTAATAGTTAAAAATATTCCAAATTAAAATTCTTTAGTTTCTTTACTATATAGCGTCAAATTGGGAGTGTAAAAGTAGATATATTTAAAATTTAAAGTTTTAATAGCTTGAAATTGAATCTTTTATTTAAAGGATGTGGTGTAAGTACACATCTCTTTACAAATATTAAATATTCAAATTCGATTGTAAATCTCTTAAAATCTATTTTTCATAGTTGCGAACTTAAAACATTTGGTGACTCAGCATACCAAACGTTCCTTGTTACAATCTGAATAGTACATTTATTTTCATACATATGCATATATTTATTTTCTAAATAAACTTAGACCTGTTCGAGAATTGTATCATGATTATAGATTTGGTCATCCTCGATGTGACAACGTGCTCTTTTTAATGCCTGATTCGATTTCCCTACATGGATGTGCAAATCAACGTATATAATTCTTAAATTGTCCAGTTTGGACAGTTAGAGAATGCAATTATCCATCTTGTATTTAACGCTAACTATGCGAGTTCTATGTTAGGCGAGGTTTCGTATAGTTACTCCCGTTGTTCTCGAGTACATACACAAATGTGTGAAACACTGCTTTTATGTCATGTGCTTGGAGAACTACGCAGAGATACTGCTAAAATTTTGTCCAATAATAGAATAAGCAAATGTCGCATTGAGTAAGAGGTGGATCATGCATTCTCGAACGGGATAAGACCAACCACTTTGTCGTGAGAAGCATTTAGGATGTTTTCCAAATAAGCATGTATATTTGATACAACTGGTCAGTTATTGAAACATGTATCATCTACCTATTTAGTACGTTCAATGACATTATACTTGAAATGATAGACAAGAGCTGGATTGACTTGACGGATAAGTTATTCTCTCGATATATCTAAGGGATTGACGAATTCATTGTGTACACCCACCAATTAATTGCTCAACAATCGATCAACTGCCCGTGTAGAGAGTGTATTAACCGATATCATTTCACTCAGAATGTGGTGAGGGACCATCTGTTGAGGCATGGATTCTTAAAGACATATAAAAATTGAACAAAGCATAGGGAAGCTTATGTTTCGCTACGGTGCATTGAGAAAAGAGTAGATTTATTTGAAGATATAATGCTTGATAATCAGATGAGGAAATGATGTAGGATATCATGGTTAAGATGCCTGGCCCAAAACCAAGTGCCGCGGCGGATGATACGGGTGCGAGTAATCCGAGGTCTGGTGCCAACAAGGATGCATTAAGGTTTTTCAGAATTTTAGATGATGCAAACATGAAGTTATATCCTAGATGCCAAAATTACAGTCAATTATCTTTCATAGTTGAGTTGTTGTACTTGAAAGTTCTTAACTAATGGACCAATCGCTCATTCGACATGTTACTAGAGTTGTAGAGAAAGGTGTTGCCGGAAGGTATAAAGGTCTATGAATCCTACTATCAAGCCTGTAAATTGACAGAAGATTTGAGCTTCACGTATAAAACATAGGATGTGTGCCCAAATAATTATATGTTGTTCCAGAATGAACATGCAACCCTTGGGAAATGCCTTGTATGTGATAATATTAGGTGGAATCAAGGCACTATAGCATAGAGTACCAATGGTCGGTAGAGAAATGGTGCAAAACTAGTTGCTACAAAATGAGTTCGATACTTTCCTCTGAAACAGAGGCTACAGAAGTTGTTTGTTTTATCAAAGACGGCTAAATTAATGAGATGGCATGTAGAAAACAGTATTAATAGTAGAATAGTAACGCATCCGTCTTACTCCCTGGCCTGGAAAGAATTCGATCAGAGGCATCTGAAATTTGCCTCTGATAATCAAAACATCTGGCTCGCTTTGGCTGTGGATGGGGTAAATCCTTTTAGAGTGATGAATGTAGCATACTATACATAGCCTGTTATCCTTGTTCCTTATAACCTTCCGCTTTGGTCATGCATAAAACAACCATTTCTAATGCTGTCAACTCTTATTGATAGGCCAAAAGGGCCAAGAGACAACATCGATATCTACCTGCAACCACTGATAGAAGAGTTGCAAGAATTGTGGACTGTAAGTGTAATGACTTTTGATGCTACATCCAATGATGTTCAGCCTTTGTGTAGGCTTGTTATGGACGATTAACGACTTCCCAGCATATACTAACTTACCCAACTGGAGTATAAAAGGAAAGTTTACTTGTCCTCCTTGTAATAAGAGCACGCAGTCACGGTGATTGTGTCATGGTAAAAAGTTTGCTTACATGGATCATAAACGATTCCTACCTAGTGCACATAGGTTTAGGAGGAACATAACTACCTTTAATGGGAACCGCCAATTTGGCCTATCCCCAAAGAGATTAACTAGCCTTGAATTGTTGACCTAGCTTGATGTAGAAGATATACTAACTGTTTACAAGCCAACCAACTTAAAAAGATGGTTACCCAGACTAATTGAGCCTTGCACCCATAATTGGAAAAAAAAAAACATATTCTTTGAGCTACCCTATTAAAAAGACAACTTGGTAATGCATAACTTGGACATCATGCACATTAAGAAAAATATGTGTGATAACTTACTGTGGATGATATTGGGTGAAAAAATAAGATCAAAAGCTATTGCTAATGCTAAGCGTGATTTAGAAGGTATGAGATTATGATAACTATTATATTTACAGTTAAAAGGAGCAAGTAGGGCATATCTACCACCAACACAATTCACAATGAGTCGTGACAAGGAGGAGTTGTTCCTAAGCATCCTCCAAAGTGTCAAAGTGCCCAATGGTTATTGTTCTAGTATCTCGAGATGAGTGAACATGTAAGAGAAAACTCTATCTGATTTAAAAGGCCATGATGGTCATATTCTTATGCAACAATTGATTCTTATTGCCCTTCGTTGATGCTTGTCGAAGAAAGTTATTGAACCGTTGATTGTGCTTAACAACTTCTTTAGGCTGTTGTATTCAAAAGTCTGTCATCCGGCCGAGTTTCAAAGTTTCAAGGATCAAATTGTATTGACACTATCATCTTGAGATAATTTTTCCACCTATTTTTTTTTTATATAATAGTGCACCTCACGGTACATTTAGCTGATGAAACTATGTTATGTGGGCCTATTCAATTTCGATGGATGTACCCGATTGAAAGGTATCTGAAGACTCTGAAATAGTATGTTTGCAACAGGGCTCATCCTAAGGCTTTAATGGCTAAAGGGTATTTGATAGAAGAATGTACCAATTTTTGCTCCATGTATATAAGCCAAGTTAAAACGAAGCTGACTCATCCCCATTGAATTCATGAAGGCCCAGTAGGAGAACGAACATTTTTCAATCTCACCAACAATGAGTATATTCAAGCTCACCGATATGTATTGTTTAACACTGCATCGATTTAACCATTCATCCAGTAAGATTTTGATATTCCTACATATCTTAACTGCATTTATACACGTTTAGCAGTCTTAGACATTTACAATTGAAAGTTTGCTCGCATTATTGTTTCTGTAGGACACACTTAGCCAAACTAAGATAGAGGTTGCCTCGCTTGGCCGATCATGTAGTATATACTAAACATTTCAACTCATTTCCTATCTAGTTTAAAAAGTATGTAAGGGCTACATCATCTTTCAACTAGTTTGGGCTTTGACAGCATATGCTAGTTCTTTACATTCCTAACTATGACTATATTTCTCTTTAGGTGCACACTATGCGAACGACAGAGAAACTTTCCCTGTAAAGATCAATGCTATATGGAATGGCCCGTTTACAGTAGCACGTTACTACGAAGCTTGTGACATCAACAGATTTTAGTTTCATACCAAAGAGTTGGACGAAAAATGGGTAATGTAGAATTGTGGGGTAGCACTCAATGCTGATACGCTAAGTTTTTTGAGCCAAAAAGACAATAATCCCCATGTAGGGGTTGTGTTCTACTACAGGCTGCTTATTGATGTAATAGAATTTAGATACACCAACAAACTCAAATATGTACTGTTTAAGTGTGATCTAGGCATGGTGTGAAAATCGATGAATATAAACGCACGTCAATCAACTTTAACAACCTAATCTATAAAGATGATCTAACCAGTAATGAGCCATACATTCTAGCCTCTCAAGCTGAACAAGTTTACTTTGTGGGGGATCCTACCGACTTGAATGCAATTACAATCACAATGTCACAAAAGAAGGGTATTTGAAGTTGATTGTGACGATCTAGAGGTAGAGGGGTATCCACAACAAGATCTAAGTGATAGTGTCATCCTAGCTCGTGAACAGGATGCAAATTGGGTTAGAGAGAAGGTTAAAGGAGATACAATTGACATTCTACGTCCATGACCTTATCAGGTATTCATTATTTATTTTTTATAGTCATAGGGTGTTTATACTATATATGTGTATAATATATGGGCTGAACATCATTACTTAATATTTTTTTTTGTTAATGTTGAAATGTTAACACGTTAGGGATTTAGTAGATGGCTCGAGGTAGGAAGAGAAGTTGTCTGTTTATCATGGGATAGGTACTCCGTGCTGCTCGTGCACGAGTCGTGGCTAATGACGTAGTTGGTGCAGATCACTAGGGAGACACTAATGCCACTCAACATCTTGATAACACACAAATGCAATTCGACTTCGATCCTAAGTAGGCATCCAATACCACTCAGCCTACTACTATATATACTTCCATTCCTCATTCGCAGAACCCATAGGCATTGCCCCTACACTCACGCCTACCTAATCAGATTCTACATCCCCTACTCCTCAGTGACACAGCCCCCCAACAACTCTAGCATCTCCCATCATGTCCCTATTATATTCATCTTACTCACTTCTCATATTGTTCACTATCGATACTACTCCCATGTCCCCTATCGAGCCATCCATTTCCACCCATACTCCTACACCCATCCCAACCCATGTGCATCGGAATGCATCGTCATATCGATGGTTATAACTCCCTCTCATAGCCTATACATCTACCCGACAGGCTAGTCAGCTAGCCACCATATTTGCTACCTCTACCTCGGAGGCTACTCAGCCACTGACGTAGTGCCCTGCTACTGCAAGTCCATCAAGTATACATTTCTCTTATATAAACAAGAGATCACGTTACTTAGTTTTACATTTTGTTAAAATATGACATATCGAGTCAACACCTAGCAAAGTCATCAGCTACCACAGCAGCATCATGTGCTACGAGAGGTCCCACTACCCTCTATAAGTTTAGGGTAGTGGCCAGCCTCTTTAGGTTGAGTTCAATAGCTACCATCATCTTGTAGATAAATCGAGTAACAGAGGTCCGTGATGGACATCTCGTGCCGTTGTCTACCATAGACTGGGCAATTAAGCCCGTCAAGACATTAGACTGCATATGGCAGGAGGTCATGGTGAGCAATGTTGTTGGCAAAAATATCCATTAAAATTATTCGTACTACCTAATATTGCTAACATATAATATAAATTTTATGATTAGGATAATATACTTGACTGTCCTCTAGAGTTTCGGCCAGTCTGTATGGCCAAGTGCCAAAAGTTTGAGAAAGACCACAAGTGCATTGTGAAAAGAAAATATTTCACGCCTTTTGTAAGATACCCAGACATCCTACAACGATGTCTTCCTTACGTGGTTCTGTAGCAGTGGCTGAACCTCGTAGTGTACTGGTCGAGTGACTCAGCCTAAGTATAATTAATTAAAATTTTATAATTTAATCATTTCTTCTTTATTACGATGATAAATATTTTGATCATTTCTAATAATTTAAATGTAGGTTGAGGCGGCTACGAACTCAGCCAATCGGGCTAATCTTGGTGCACCACACACGACCGGAGGCAGGCACATTCAGGATATACTCCATGAGGTATACATTTGTAAAGTAGTTTACTTTTTCAGTATATTTGTTTATCCCGCATTACTAAGTTTAATAATTATTTTTTGTAGCTAACGCAATTCACATTGAATTGTAGATGCGAGCACAAGGGATTCCCACTAATCGAGTTCGCGTATTTGAGATAATACACAACACCGCACACCCCGACGTTCGAACCATTATAGAGTAGATCCAAACACATCTAGCAGAGCTTCCGGAGGCAAAGCGTGACTTATCCAAGATTCGGGATAAAGTTTATGCGGAGGTCATGGGTCGAGATGGCCATGGCTACATGCATGGTGTGGGCTTCAGCATACCCTGGACTGTGATTCGACAAGCGGGTGCAGCGGCTGCTAGTACGGTATCACAGAGACGCATAGAAAAGGAGATCAAGTGACTCCTTATCGAACCCTTAGAGACATTTCAATCAAACGTACGAGAGTAGTTGCATGCCAAGATTTGGGAGGAGTTCCAAGCTGACCTTTAGGAGGAGATCCAGGCTGAGATCCGTGCTAGTGTTCGTGCTGAGGTCCAGACAGAGGTTCGGGCTGAGGTTCAGGCCAAGGTGCTCGATGAGGTATATGTTGAGATGGAGCAGCACATTGGACATCTGCAAAATCAGCTACGAGCAAAGTTTCATCATACTTTATACCGAGCCTAGGTACTCT
This sequence comes from Pouteria glomerata, assembly GCA_035590655.1. Lineage (NCBI taxonomy): Eukaryota > Viridiplantae > Streptophyta > Magnoliopsida > Ericales > Sapotaceae > Pouteria > Pouteria glomerata. Next base: position 8,419 of record JAVXUM010173881.1, read on the forward strand.
AATATGGTGTTCTAAATGTTCATTTTTGTTATGATTCTATTCTCCTTGCAATAAACGATAACTGAAATTGTAAACAATTAATTGTAAAATGGAGATGATGATACTGGACCAGTCTCTGACATATAGATACGATCATCATGAGGTATATAGTTGTTTACGTACATTTAGTTTTCATTACTGTATATAGTTTAAGATATAGAGTTGTCCCTTAAGGCTTTTCACGTCCCGTTTTAGTTTTGACTGTTTAAACCGAGTAAATCAAGTCTATTGCAAACATAACTTCACGTGTAGTGAGTATATGTGATTTAGAGACTGCAGGAATGAACAGGGCTTGAATTTGAGTCACGGATGGCCCAGAATGGTCCCGGGTGGGTTCAAGTTAAAACTTAAGGCTTATCGCATCCAGTTCTTTGGTTTTGACAACTCAAACTGAGCAAATGGGCTCCGTTGCAAACCAAACTCCACGACTAGTGAGTCTAGGTGATTTAGAGACTGCAGGAATGAACAGGGCTTGAATCTAAGTCACATATGGCCCGAAATGGGCTCGAGTAAGTTCAAGTTAAAACTTAAGGTTTATATCCTGCCACTTTGGTTTTACAACTCAAACTGAGCAAATGGGGTCCGTTGCAACCCAAACTTCATGAGTTGTGAGTTTAGGTGATTTAGAGATTGTAGGAATAAACAGGGCTTGAATTCGAGTCACAGATGGCCCCGAATAGATTCAAGTTAAAACTTGAGGCTTATGGCGTCCCGTTTTGATAGTTCAAACCAAGCAAACGGGATCCGTTATAACCCAAACTTCACAAATAGTGAGTCTAAGTGATTTAGAGACGACAAGAATGAACATGACTTGAATCTGAATCACATATGGCTCGGAATAGCCTCGGGAAGGTTGGAGTTGATATTTACATTTTTATAAATTTAAATATTCACACTTGAAGTTAGTTTATGAATTTAATTTTAAATTCATTCATTATAATTATTTTTATTATAATTTTTTTTAATTACAGATTTGATGGGTTCTCGAATTATTTTGATGTCGACACAAGATAAAAAGATATTATTTTGTTTTCAAATCCTTTATATTTAAACTCTTTTAGTGTCACGTGTATTTTGTTACATAATTTATGAAAATTATTCATTTATTAGATAATTTTAAATTTGTCGTAATATATATACGGGTTTAATTAATGTATAGGGTTTGATATATGAATGTACAAGTCGTAAAGTGTATGTTAGTTTCAGATGAGATGAGCATGTTTTTTGCCAAAAAACATTTTACATTATTGTCGACCGCCTTAGGGCGGCTGAGGAGTACCATTGTCGACCACTAATAGGTGGATGAAGAAGATGACTAAGGGCACCACCATATTAATTTTCAACTGTTTAAGGCGGTCGATAGTTTTCTCGATTGCCAAATGTAGTCGAAAAAACTTTTGTCGATCCTAGCATCACCTATCGTTATTATGTGGTCTATAGGCAGTCAAGAAAGGTTTTGTCAACCACTTTTTTTACTTTTCTTAACCACTTTAGGCGGCTGAGAAATCCTTCTTTCCTCGTAGTACATCCTTCCTTTCTCTTTTCCTTAATCTCGCACTTCTATTTTGGTACTCAATTATTATATATGCTTGTTATTTGGAGTGTTATAAAATCTTGGTTGAGGGTGGATTGGTTAATGCCTTAAGTAGTTTAAATAATGGGTACATGCTTGACTTCTACTTATACTTGGTTGATTGATTTGTGCCTTAAATAGCTATAATTATATGCTATTTATCATGCTCACTTGTACACTACTAAGCCACATTTGCTTCATGGTTGTTACATTGAGGACAATGTACAATTTAGGTTAGGAGTAGGGTTCGCATAATGATATTAAATGCTTTTACTAAAAAAATTATCAAAACTTTTCAAAAATTTAAGCAAATATAAGTTTAATTGGCTTGACTTAGCATGAGTTGGACCTTACATCTCTACCTTGATTGTTTTTATGTTGGTATTTGTCCATGAAAAGTAATTAGTGATTTGGTTTCAATATTGAATAAGGTGCATGATTCAAGTTAAGTATATAATTTCTTAATGCTTTGAGATTATTGGATGAGAGAATGTTAAGGACTATTGTTCATAAGATTTAGTTACTTAAGTATGCCATGACATAGGTGGAGACTTGATCACTCTCTTGTGTAAGCTTTTGAGCCTTATCTTTGTTTTTGAGGGATATATACTTCATTCTCTATCTTTTGTTCATCTCATTAGTCTTTGAATAGCTTTATCACATTTTCTTATTTTGTTTTCAATGCACATAAGGCACTATGTTGACTTGCATGATGTATCAATGCACCTTATGAGTTATTGTGACCTTGAGGAGTGATGTTAGGCCAACTTTCATATTTTTGGAGCCTTTGTCCTTTCCTTGATTAAATTACCTTTAGAGCCATTTTGAACCCTATATACCAAAAAAAAAAAAAAAAAGATTTCCTCTAATTTAATAGCCACATATTTGACCCTTTAACCTCATTTATATATTTAAGTCAACTATTGCATGTCATTGGACATTATGTGTGTCATTATTTAATGTAGATGGGTGTTATCAGGATGATGATTGAAATTGGTAAAAGAGGTACTAGGAATGAAGAAAATTCATTAAAAAAATGAAGAAGAAGAAGAAGAAGAAGAAGAAGAAGAAGAAGCAACAGTAGTGGTAGTGGTAAAAAAAAAAAAAAAAAAAAGAAAAAATAAAGAAAGAAAATAAGTATGAGACATAGTATGGAAAAGAAAAAAAAAAAAAAAGAATAGTTACAATTCAATAAAACTTCGTGGTGGATATTCAAGGTGTATGAGAAGAGTAGTTAGAATGAATTGAATTTTTATTGCACTTTCATGATATCCCTAGACATGCACTTTGAAATTTCCTATCCTTTATTATCTTAGCCAATTCCCCAAAGCCAAGCTACAACCTAATAAAGACCTAATAGACCTTAAGGGAATGACACTCATGGATACATTGAGTCATTTCATATGGTGACACTCATGGATACATTGAGTCATTTCATATGGGTTATAATATTGTTTTCATTTCATAATGCATTAAGATATCCATTCATGAAGCTACACTACTCATTATGTTTTAATTCTTTCATTCACGTCTTGATTAGGTTTGATTGTACCATAAAAAGTATAATCATTAACTTCAATTTAAGGATTAAAAGGAAGAATTACGTGCTTAAAATAGAGATAAATGAATTATTGCATGCTAATGTTGAATTTATCCACTTGCAGATGTTTTGGAGTTAAAAGAGCAGATTTGGGACTTAAAAGGCAGAAAAGCAGGAAGCTGTTCGAACGCA